>PVHP010017268.1:0-34695 GCA_004024765.1 Zapus hudsonius
GATCAGGGAGAGGGGGGGAGGGGGAAGGGAGAATTTCTTCAACATGGGTGCTACTTCTTTTCTTTACTTTTTGGTGAATTTATGAGCCTTTCTGTATGTTTTATGATTTGTTGGGTGATTTTATGCACTTCCCTGTAAAGTCACAGACCACGCGGCGGCTGGTCGACCTTTACATTCCATTTTCCTTTTCCCAATTAATTAAGTTCAGAATAAATGTGTAATTAAGAATTATCCTGGTCCCTGTGTATAATTCTTTGTACATTAGAGAACAAGAACTCGGAGTAGGAGGAGGGGGAAGGGAGGATTCCAAAACTCTCTCTCCCCGCGTTGCTTACTATTAATTAGCAGCAACCCGTATCATAAAGAATTATTAGATTTTCTGGATTATATTCCCGGCCCATGCGCACCATCTGTAACGAAGTGAGCTTGATACGGGTTGTTGATAATTAATAATTTTAAGCAACATGGGAGAGAGAGAGTTTTGGAATCCTCCCTTCCCCCTCTTCCTACTCCAAGTTCTTGTCCTCTAATGCCAAAGAATTGTACACAGGGACAGAATTAAAATTTAATTACACATTTATTTTAATTTAGTAGATTAGGAAAAGGGGAGTTGGATGGGGAAATTTCCCAGTCATCATGTGGGACGTTACAGAGTTTTCCTGCCACCAGTGTGGGGAAAACACATGTCAGAGAGTTCACAGATCTTATATTATTTAGTTAGATAAACAGCCCAAGAAAAGATAACAGAAAGCTCCCTTTATGAGAAAAAGAAGTTCATGAGAGAAAAGGTCTGGATCCTGCCCCCCCACCCCAGCCATCAGCTGGAGTAGGGGTATAGGCCTTACCTCACTGAGGCCTGGGTCAGCAGTCCTTCTACTCCATTGCCATGTGGGGGAAGTGGGCCCACTTCCTCTAGGAAAGCTAGTTTTAAGTCCTCCCCAGGTGAGTCAGAGAGACAGCTGATTGGTTTATATTTGACCAATCAGTTTTAGCACCTAGGTTGTAGCTCTAACTAGACACCTCCCATTCAAGGGGAGGGGCTGTAAGAGGAGGGGTGGTCCCTGTAGACATCTGACCATCAGAATCTGGGGGTTAGAATTTAGATAATGCCCAGCAAAAATTCCATTGCACCCCAAAATTTAAGGAGTACCCGAGTTCTTGTCTACAAAGTTAAAGAATTAAAATCATAGACAACAGGATAGTAAGGTACAGTGGGAGACTTTATTATTTAAGGGAACATGGGGAGTTACAGAGTTCTCCAGTCACCAGTGTGGAGAAAACACATGGAGAGTTTAACAGAACTTATGCTGTTTAGCTACACAAGCAGCAGTAAAAAAAAAAAAAAAAAAAGTAACAGAGGGCTCCCATCATGAGAAGGAGAAGTTCATGTGGGGAAAATCTGAAGCCTTCCCCCACCCCAGCCATTAGCTGGAGTAGGGGTAGGACTTAACTTTCTAAGGTCGGAATCAGAGGTCCTTCTGCTGGCCTGGCATATGAGGAAAAGAAGGCGGATTAACTGTTCAGTCAGTATTTCCTGCTCTAGGTGGGCAGGGAGACCACTGATTGGCTCATGCCTGACCAATAAGTTTTAGTGCCTAAGTTTTGGGTCAGGTGAGGGGGACTCAAGATCTCTCCCACATGAACTTTTTCTCATGATAGCAGCTCTCTATTATCTTTCTTTTCCTGCCTATTTAATTAAACAGCATACATTTTAACCAAAACCTCTACCACATATTCTCCCTATACTGGTGGGCTGGAGAACTCTGTAACTCCTATGTTCCCTTAAGTAATAAAGTCTCCCACTATACCTTAATATCTTGTTGTCTATAGTTTTAATTCTTTAACTTTGTAGACAAGAATTCTGGTATTCCTTAAATTTTGGGGTGTATTGGAATTTTTGCTGGACATTATCTAAATTCTAAACCTCAGCTCACCCCATTACAGAGCCTTTAATTCCAGCACTTGGAGGCAGAGGTAGAAGGATCACTGTGAGTTAGAGGTAACACTGAGACTACATAGTGAATTCCATGTCAGCCTGGGCTAGAGAGAGACTTTTACCTGGGGGGAGGGGAACAATCATAAAGGGCATCTACATACCTCCACATGGATGAGGAGATTCGTTACCCAGCTGCTCTTCCGGGAGCTTCTCTTGCCATCTGATAGGTACAAGTTATTTGAAGGGAATGGCTTTGAAATAGCTTGTGAAATATGTGGCCTACAGCTAAAGTAGTAGAAGAAAACAGATGTAGATATGTGCCTTGAATGTATCTGTTGGGAACCTAGAAAGTGGGGAGGTGAATGAATGTGAACTAAGCACTCAGGTCAGAAACACAAGAAAAGTCTAAAAATAAATCTGAAAGTGTCTGAAAGAACAAAAGATAACGTAGACATAAAGTATCTTAGAAAACAAAGCCTCTTGGTTTTTTTGACCTTATAAAATCTGACCAAATAGAGGAAGGAATAAATGAGAGTGAAAATAGATGAACAAATAGAAACCATTGGAATATTATCAAAATCTAGGGAAATCTTTAAAAATTAAAAGTAAATAATACATACCAGTTTCTGTATAACTGTACTACTTATATAGTCTTCTCTCCTTCTCTGACTTGCTTCTAACCAGTAGAACAAGGTAAGTATGAATATGATAGAGCAGAATCGAATCATAAATTCTATTATAGATGGGCAGGCATACTAGCAGCCTTAGAGGTTATCTAGGAAGGATCACGCCTCCTGTTTCCATGGTAATGTTAGAAAAGAAAACATCACAATTGTTCCTCTATAAGATTTAAAATCCCATATGAAAGGGAAAAGCCACTTCCTCCTGATCAGTCCTCTGTCCCTGGGTAGAGACTAAACTATCTCTCTTAAGAATTAATGCAACTGAGCCTGTCAATCATCAGGCCAAGAAATCACCTCTCACCTAAAGACATGTTAAGGAGGTGGGAAGAATATTTTTCACCTTAATGAGATAATGTACAACAATTCATAGAAGCCCTTCCCTCAATAAAGTTGCTCTCAGATCCTCACTTCTGGGCCTGCCCACCTTTCTGAGTTCTAACTCAGAAAGTGTTTTTCTATTCTTTTTCTTCTTTGGATGCTAATTAAAAATTCTAAGCATGGCTGTCATGATACTCTGGGGCTTTTGCTTAATAAATGTCCTTAGCTGTGCTCATTCCTCATTGTCTATGTACCAAATGTTTTATGGTCCTGGTAATGCAAGATTTTGGAGTTTGGGAGTGGTTCCCCCAGGTCTGTGAACCCCAACATTTGGGCCCTGTGTCCTATTTTAACAAATAATTGTTAAAAATGGACCCAGGAAGGATAAACTATGAATTATTGAGTTTATTTAGGGACAAATTATGAATTATGAGGGGTTTTTTAAAAGAAAAATTGGAATCTAGGAAGAGGCTAGAGCACACACACACACACACACACACACACACACACACACACACACACACACACACCCCACACACTTAAAAAGACAGGACCTAGAAGCCCATGCTAAAAGATTTAGAGAAAACTTTCATACACTCCTGTGGAGCAAAAAGTGTCAGCCTTTCACCGCTACACAGCACAAAGTTAAGAGATTAAGTGGTGATGGACTCAGAGTTTAATGAAGAATAATGGGAGGAAAGCACCAAAGCAGAGACCAGAGAATTCAGACATCCTTGGGGCGAGTAGACCTTGTGGAGGTGAGGGCTGGTGCTCAGGGAAGGAGCCTGTTGGCTCCATCTCCTGTTGAGTTTTGGCTGGGTGATGGGGAGAGAGGGAATGGGTTGGGAGTCCTGCCTCTCTTAAGACCATGTTGTTAAGGCTCCTTGGGAAAGCCACATGGGAAGGAACTTCTAGGGCCTTGAGGAAAAGAGAGGAACTCCAAGGTGGCACCCAGCAGAAAACAGATACTCAATCCTACAACTACAAGGAAATGAATTTTGTCCATAATCACATGAACCTCAAAGATTATGCCTACCTTTATTCTAGGAACTAAATGTAGCCTCTCAATGCTATATTTTCAATTGATTATTACTATGTTTTTAGTTAAATTCAACACCCATTACTTCTAATAAATTTAGCTAGCAAAGACTTGAAGATTTCCTTTACTTTAAAACTGGTATCTCATAAAATATAGCATCACATCAAATGATGAAATGTTCCGACAAGCCCAAGGAAGTCAGTGCCCCCCCCACTACTGGACCTATTCTATATTTTGAAGATTATAGATAATAAATGACAAGAAAATGAAGTAAGAATCATGAATGCCATTTCTTGTTCATTTGCTATTTATATGTCTATGTTGCTAGAAAATTCAAGAGTCATCCAGAAGACAAATAGGTGTAATAATGAATTCAAGAAGGGAGCTGGCTAGCTAGCTGCCCTACAAGAGAGTGGGAAAATAAAATTACCAAAACATTTTATTGATAATGACCACATAACTATTGTATGTCTATATGGGTAAACTTCCAAAAGTGTGCAAGATCCAAATAAAGTAAACCACAAAACTTACAAAAGAACAAAAAGACTGTGGAGGCAAGTCTCACTAGTGTAAAAAACATCAATTCTTAGAAATTTGACTTAATTATTTATTTGCTAGCAGAGAATCTGAGAGAAGACAGAGAGAGAGAGAAGGAGAGAAAACACAGGAGTGCTAGGGCCTCCAACCATAACCAATAAACTCCAGATGCATGCGCCACTTTGTGCATCTGGATTTACATGGATACTGGGGAATCAAACCCCGGTGGTTAGGCTTTGCAGGCCAGCGTTGTAACCTTTGAGATATCTCTCCAGCCCCAAAATGTCAATTCTTATGTGAATTAACTCCAAAATTGAATATGCTTTTTAAATTCTTTTTTTTTTGGGGGGGGGAGTCAGGGTCTTACCTACCTATAACCCTGAATCCTCCTGTCTCCACATCCTAAACATTGGGATTACAGACATGAAATACCAGGCCCTCGTTATGCTTTTAATAGATTCTGAAATAGGATTTTATTTATGAAACTCAACAATGGATACTAAAGGTCATCAAGAAAATTAAATATGGAAAAAATAGCCAATAAACCTTTGAAAAGTGCAGTCGATAATATAAAACTTTACAGTATGGCATTAATACAGAAATAGGCACAGCAAACCTCAATAGAGAATTGAATAATCCTTAGGTATACAGTGGCATGAGAGATCTAATCATGAATGGGATGTGATGTAATCCTCTTGGGACCTAAATTCTTTTCCACAACATGTACTGACCATTTTCATTGTCTTTTGTGGGAGGGATCATTAGTAATTTGATTCCCTGTCTCCTTTTATCACTCCAGGTTTCCCTATATCAGATAGTTTCCTGAATATATCTGTCCCTCCACATTCCTATGCATTTGATTTTACTATGTGTGTGTGAGTGTGAGTGTGTGTGTGTGTGTGTGTGTGTGTGTGTGTGTGTGTGTGTGTGTACATGCACCATGGAATCTTGCTATTGAAAACAAGACCACCTGTCTAGCTTTATGTAAGGAGCTGGGGAATTGAACCCGGGGCCAGCAGACTTTGAAAGGAAGAGCCTTAAATAACTACTGAGCCATGTCCCCAAGCCCTGTGTTCCAGGATTCTGGGAGTATGGAGGTTCTTTCCATGACCTGTGGATCCCAACTTCTAGATCCTTGTCCATTTCAGCAAAGAATTGAGGAAAAGGATTCTGAAAAGGTTAAATTATAACGTTTATTTGAGAAAACTGGTCTCCAGGGAAAGGGTGCAACCACAGTGGAGGGGATTCACAGGAAACTTGAACTTAAAGGAACACAGGCTCTCTTCTTCCTTAGCACAGATGGAGGCAGATGAGAAAGGACACACACCCACGTGGGAAGGAGAGCAGTAGAGTGTAAAGGCTCTCCCTCACATTAGGAAGGAAGGAAGCTAAGAGGTCAGTTAGTTTATAAAGGACCCATAACTTATAAGAGACGAAATGAGAAAGAAAAACTTACCTCTAGGCTGGTGGAATAGGGGAGACCTATAGATTCTGGAACCCCAAGGTTCAGGTGTGGATAAATATATAGCCAAGAAGCCCCTCTTAGAGTTTATTGTAATGGGATTTAATCTCAGGCTCAGTAGAGGGCGCTGTCACCAAGGGATGGGACCGGACTGGATTAGACACTGAATTCTCTTTGGGCCTCCCCTAGCTGGCTACCTAAAAATACAACCTCCTGGCTCCTATTTCTCCCTCACCTTGTTTTCATGGACGAGACATCTTATCATCATGGTTTTAGGATCGATGAGGTGACGTTGCTGTGCCAATAGCAATTTCATTAACACAATAACTTTCTCCTGTTCCTGGCTGCACAAGGAAATGCTGGCAAGGAAGGCTGTAAAGATAAAGAAAACACTCAGGAACTAGTTTTCCTTTCAAGGATCATAAAAGCAAGGAATAGAAAAAAGGAATTCCATAAAAGGTTTTGGAAAGACTAACTGTAATGGCTGTGCCTGAAAATCCAGCAGGGGGCTTGCTGTGAATGGAAGGCTGAGCTACTGGTGCTGCTGGGCTCACAGCTGCCCTGTGCCAAGGGCTTGGTGGTTCCAAAGGACTGAACTTCCAGTCTGCTGCTCAGGGAGGGAAACAGGAGGAGGGGGATCTATTTCCATAGGAGTGGGAGATTCCTGATTGGAAGAGAGGTGATTGAAGAGCAAAGGATCGTGGGAAAGGGGAGGAGGCACAGAATTTGACCAATGGGGAGGGGCTCCATTGCCATTCGAAGTCGCTCCCAAAGGGGAACTGGGCATCACAGGAGGGAGTGGGAGAGTGAAGGAAGCGGAAAGGGGGGTTGTGGGTACATTGTGTGAAGTGTATTAAGGAAGGTTGAGGGACAGATGGGATGGGGTGTCCAGCAGCAGGGTTTGCCAAGGCGGTGGAGACAGTAGGAGCAGGGATGGACAGCGTGGAAGTGGACAGGGACTGACAGAGAATAGCAAAGACGACAGGCCTGGCAAACCAAGGGGCAGTGTCAGCTGCCACCAACCATTTTCTCTTCTTCCAGAACTTTCATCTAGCCCTCCTCACCTCACTGCTGCTGCCTTGATGTTACTTTTTGGCTAAGGTGATCAGGTACTCCTCAAAGCAGAGAAGCTTGGGAGGTAGGGGCAGCTCCCCTCACCCCACAGCAGCTGCAGAGGTCGTGGGGTGGCTGCTGGGTTGCTGGAGGGCTGGCCTTTCTTGTACAGGTATCTGTGAGTGAAGCACACCTCACTTGTGCTCTACCCCAATGCTTATCACCTGTCCTCACCTTCTGCGACCCCTGAATAACTGCACAGCTGGCTATTGGTTCAGCTCAGGCACGTCCCTGTCCACTGTTGCACAGACACGTGCTGTTTATACAAGGATAACCTGAAGTCCCCAGTGCCACTCACCCCTGCAGAAATGGTGAAAGCGGAAGTGCCAGGGCCAGTGTTATAAACACAAGGGTGAGGCTGGGTCAGGGAGCTCCAGTGCAGGAGCACCAGAATGCCCAGGAGTCTGGACAACTCCAATGGGGCTGTTCTTAAACACACAGAAACAACTTCTGCCTTGGCCATCTGGGGCCCCAGGGCAAGATGACTCCCTTTTCTTCCCATCTGGGCCATCTGTCTGCCAATTCCTGGTACAACAATCTTCTCCTCCATCACTTCACCATTATCCTTTTTCTCCACCTTATCTTCTTCCTCGTTTTCTTCTACCCCTACATCTTCCTCCTCCTCCCCTCTTTCTTTAGATCCTCTCTGGCCCTTAGCTCAAAGAATTGGGCAGTGTCCTTGTTGGTATTGCTTAAGGAGGGCATGGATAACAAAGGGTTAAGAGGGTGTTGAAGTACAAGGTCAGAAACCCCGGTGGCTAACTCGGTAGGCATTTTCCTATATCCACCCTCAACTCTGAGACTCCCAACCCCCAAAAAGGCAAGCCACATGCACCCAGGTTCGCACCCCAGCTGTGCCCACAATGTGGCAGTTCCTCTACCCCCACCATCTGATATGTGCCCAAGCTCACTTCCACATGCAAAGCAGATATTTACAGGTTGCTGATTTCTGCCAATCTCAGTTGTTGATTTTTTTTCCCTCCCTCCTCCTCAATTTCTATTTAACCCACGATGCTGCTATAATGAAATGATATTTCTTGCCATGGAATTACTTGTCATGCTTTTACCCCAGGGTCTATGCCTGCTATTCTCTCTGGAGAGATGAGCTGAACACACATAGAGAGCTGTAACATTTCCGTGGGCTCTCAGGCCCATGGACATGCCTCCATCAGTGCCCAGTTTTTGGTCCCCCGCTGCCACAGCCATTGGAGCCGCTGCCACTTGGAGCATGCCAGCTACCTCCCTCCCTGCGGCCCCCTCCATGCCGCCACCATGGAGCATGCCCGCGCCCCGGTGCTAGCCAGCCAGCAGCACACCTGGCCCGGGACAGCAGCCGGCCCAGCCCCCCCAGGCACACTCTCGCACAGGCATGCTGGGGACCAGAAGCGGCCCTGGGAAAACTCCAGCCAGACCCGTTCCTGTTTTTTTTTCTTTTTTTATTAAAACAACATTTTGGCACCCAACATGGGGCAACTGATTTCCCCCCAAAACGCCGAGCAACAGACCTCCAAAACACGAGTCTACTGACCTCCAAAACCACAGGCGAACTCCAGAACCACAGGCAACCAACGCCCAGCGAACAAAAGGACACAAGTCACACTGACCCAAGCCTTCTCTTCTCTTTCATTTCTTTCTATCAATACATCGGCCCCAGGAAAAATCTGGGGCCTGGCCCCCACGTCCTGAGGGGGATAACTCTTTTACTGTGCAGCCCTGGATGTCTCCAGGGTCCAGCCTCCATGAGGCAAATCTTTTCCTTTGTTTCTTTCTAACAGGCCTGATGTGGCCCCCAGCCTCCACATGAGACAAATCTATTCTTTCTCCCTCTGCTTCAGAGAATAAATTAGATCCTCTTTCTACAGGAGTTCGTAGACTTTCTTTCTCAAGCAGCCTCTACTTTAGAGGTTCAAATCGGCCATGTGTCCCCCAGCCTTCGCATTAGGCAAATCTTTTTTTCTTTCTCAAACAGCCTCTACTTCAGAGGTTCACTGGCCCAATGAGTCCCCCAGCCTCCACACGAGGAAAATCTTTTCATTTAAACAGCCTCTCTCAGAGGTTAACATAGCTCCTCCTTTCATTAGCAGCCCATCAATTTTCTTCCTCATATCCTCTGCTTCAGAGGTTAAAATAGCCCTTCCTCCTACAGGGGCCTATCGATTTTCCTGTTCTCTCTTTCCTCTCTCAAGCTAAACTAATGCTACTATAAACTCTAAGCCTTCCTTTCTGGTCTCTTAACTCACATCCTTAAGCATAAAGTAATAATGAAGCCTACATTGACTACTATATTATATTTCTGCTTGTCTACAAAAACGAAGGGGGGATATACCCCTAGAGAATGCTCTACTTATAAATCTATCAAAGACCAGGTTGCCCGATGGTTTTGCTCATTCTCAGAAGATTTTGACAAAAGTTAACTTTTAAATTCAGTTTTCTTCTTCCTCACAGCTGCCCGAGGTGAACTGTTAATATATTCCAACTGCTTTATCCATACAGGTCAAATTTTACTCCTCAGTGGGGCCTTCTCGCTGCAGATCTCCACCAAATGCCTCAAACTGCTACTTTTACAATTTTCTCCCAGTCCCTTGCTGACTGCTGTTACTATTAGCATCACTCTTAAAATTTTTTTCTCAATAACAAACTATTTTTCCACCCAGGGTCTTCAAAACGCTGCCCTTTAGCCAAGGTTGGGCATCTCCTTTGTTTTAATTCCAGGCCCACTGATGCCATGTGCCTCTCCAATGTTTCTCTCACAGCAACCACCTGCATCACATCAGGGCCACTGCCTTGCTATGGCACGAAGGACATTACAATCTGTATGTGAATTCCTTCAGCCCCTATTTACCACTGTCTAGCTATGATTATTCCACAGATGTAAGCAGCCTTCCAGCTCAGCCCAAGCCTTCAGAGAACTTTCATCATTCCTGATTGATATGTCATGATACAACTCTCCTGCAAAGCCTTGTGAGTTCTGGGAGCTGCGCTCAGCTGGTCCCACCGCTCACCCGGTCCCACTGCTGCCCAGGAGACCTCACCCAGGGCCAGCTTGGATCACTCCAGAGATGACTCCTTGCTGACTCCAATAGAACACTATACCTCATCACTGCTAAATATGGGACATGGATTTGGGGGGAAATATTTTTTTTCATGCCAATAAGTGTTATATGTTCTTTATGCCCCCACCCCTTGGTTCCCTATTCCTTTGATCTGTTTACCTCTTCCCACTCCTAAGCTCCCTGTTTGCCATAGGGACCCCTTAACTCATGGCCAGCCTCCTACATATTTATGCCACTGCTCTATATTTTAAAAAAAGGGGGAAATGTTGGTATTACTTAAGGAGGGCACAGAGAACAAAGGGTTAAGAGGGTGTTGAAGTATAAGGTCAGAAATCCAGGTAGCTAAACTGGTAGGTGTTTCTCTATCTCCACCCTCAACTCTGAGACTCCCAACCCCCAAAAAAGCAAGCCACATGCACCCAGGTTTGCACCCCAGCTGTGCCTAGAAGGTGGCAGTTCCTCTACCCCCACCATCTGATACGTGCCCAAGCTCACGTCCGCATGCAAAGCAGGTATTCACAGGTTGCTGATTTCTGCCAATCTCAGTTGTCCATTTCTTTCCCTCCCTCCTCCTCAATTTCTATTTAACCTACAATGCTGCTATAATAAAATGAGATTTCTTGCCATGGAATTACTTGTCATGCTTTTCCCCCAGGTCTATGCCCATTATTCTCTCTGGAGAGATGAGCTGAACACACACACAGAGCTGTAACACTTCCGACGGCTCTCAGGCCCACAGACATGCCTCTATGGGTGCCCAGTTTTGGGTCCTCCGCTGCTGCAGCCATCAGAGCTGCCACTGCTCAGAGCATGCCAGCTCCCTCCCTCCCTGCAGCCCTCTCCATGCCACCGCCATGGAGCGTGCCACGCCCCCCCCTGCTAGCCGGCCAGCAGCACACCTGGCCCAGGACAGCAGCCAGCCCAGCCCCCCCCCATGCTCTCGCACAAGCATGCTGGGGACCAGAAGTGGCCCTGGGAAAACTCCAGCCAGACCCGTTCCTGTTTTTTTTCTTTTTTCTTTTTTATTAAAACAACAAGTGCTGTCATCTCAGACACATTGGCAGGGAAGGAAAGACCTTGTGCTTTAGCCAGGGAGTAGTGATACTCACAGTTCTCTGGGGTCAGGATGGGCCACAGTTGTGGTTATTACAGGCTTTGTCTGTTGGTTCCCCGAGATTAGATCTTGCCTCCTGGGGGCACTGTAAGGCCATCTATGAAGGTGCAGGGTGGCAATCCAGCCTGGATACTGTTAAGGTGGCCTTGGCAGGAGCAGCTAGGCAATATGGGCCAGGCAGGGCAGGCTGGCGAGGGAGCCAGAGGACTTGGAGGGGGACAATCCAGCAAGGACTGGCAGCAAGGTGAATGGCCAGGTTTGCTCAACCAGTCATCCACAATCAATAATATGTGCAGTAAGGATCCACACTGGCCTGTCTCTAAATGGAAGAGCTCGCTCCTAGTGTCTCTCACCTGTGGCTCCTGAGAACCACTGGGCCTCGTGAAGTCCACTTGGAGATTAAGACAGATTGACCAGTGTGGCTTTATGCAGGGACTCTTGACCAATAGGGTGTGCTGGAGGGGGAGGGGTGGAGTAGCATTTGGGTGATGAGCTCATAGAATGTGGCGGAGGTGTAAAGAGGCGAGTTCCCCTGAGCAAGGGAGAAGCCTACTGGACTTCACAGCTTCTGGACTTTCTGATGCTCATGTGGGTGTTAACACAAGGTGGGTCACTGATTAGAGAGTAGAAATCACAGTCATACCCAATAGAGCTCTGGATCCCTGCCAGGGCAGAGCATGCTGAAAGTCCAGGGCCCAGGCAACTCAGATCCTGCCTGACCTCCAGGAGCCTCTTCTGAGTCTCTGTGTAGTCTTGAATCAGGCCATCTTCTCAGAGAGCACCCTAGGGGCACTGGCTACCCTGTACTATCTGATGGACCAGTGAAGTCATGGGTCTCTGAGTGACTGGATGCTGCAGTCCAACATCTGTTCCCAGAAAGTTGGTTCTGTTTTACTTCTTCTTAGATATTGGGTAAAACCACTTTGAAGAGTTGCTCAGTTGGTAGAGTGTTTACCTTATAAGCATGACCAAACACATCAACCAGGGTTGGTGGCACAAATTCATGATCCTAGCTCTCATGTGATCTGAAGTTCAAGTCATTCACTGCTACACAGCCAGTTCAAGATGGCTGTACTTTCCAAAGAAACATGACAACCAGTTGAAAGCACAGGCCTCCCAGGCCTCTCCTTAGAGACCCAACACTACCCATGTGCCCACATGGTCAGAGCAAGGACCTTGAGTTTCTCAAGAAGCTTGGTCACATATTCTGGAGCATCTAAGTACATATTGACCCACACATTCGTGTTTCCAGTACCAAATAGTTGATTTTCCATGCATCATAGCTGAGTAGATGCATCACCCCTACATGGTGTGAACTGCAGAGCATCAGTATTTCATGTTTATTTATATGTTTTATGGAGAGGTGTGTTTCTTAGAGGGAACAAACAGAAGGGTCCTGCCTTTTAATCCAGTCTGCAAGTCTTTGTCTTTTGGTTGAAACATTGAAGCCATTGATGATGAATTATTATAGAAATATAATATATGTGTGTTTATTCTTGCCATTTCTTGCTTTTGTAGTATTTCTTGTCTTTACTCTCTTGTATTACTTATTATTTATGTATGGTTTGCTTCTTCCTATTTCCTTATGTATGTGTTTTTTTCTTTACAATCTGAAGGATCCCTTCAAGTATTTTCTGAAGAGCTGGCTCTGTAGATATATATTCCTTTAACCTGTCATTGTTGTGGAAAGTCCTTATTTCTCCTTCAATAAAATAACTTTTTTTTATAATTTTGAGAGAGACTTTATTGGATTAAGAGGAGGAAAGGAGAAAGTACAGAGAGCTCCAGCCATGAGTGAGGAAAAATCACATGTGGAGGAGGCCCCTCCCACACATGGAGCTTTTGGTGAAAAAGATAGCTTAATTACCTAGCTAATTTCATTCTATATGATTTTAATGTTTATATAAGAGAAAAAATGTTTAAATAGTAAGTAGTCTTGCTTGTTATATAGCTAGTGATAATCTTTTAAAAATTATTTTTGTTAGTGCTTCCCAGCACTAGGACAGGTTGCCAGCAGGGAGACAGCTTCCACCATAGTTCCAGCTTGATTTCACAAAGTACTGAAATGTCAATAGTGTCTTCAGCAATAGAGTCTTACCATTTAACTCTGGTAGTAACCAACTTCTTTGGCTCACTATGGGTGACGACTCATCTCTGGCACCTGCAACAGCCTATGACTTCAGGGTAAATCTTCCTGTACCTCAGCAGGTTATTTCCTCTCAAACACTTGCTCTTCTCTTTGTTTTTAAATTATATCTATTAATTACATCATGATGTAGGGTTCTATAACACTTGTTCATTCTGTCTTCATGTATCATTTCCCTTCCCCTCTCTCTCTTCCCCATAAGATCTTTCCATCCTCTGTATTCTCTCTCTACTTGCCGTCTACTATCACCTCCCCAATCTCTCTCTGCTTCTCCTCACTCTAAACCTCATTTCAGCTTCTTGACCACTACTTCTGTTGCTTACCATAGTTTACAGATGAATCTAACAATTCCAAGATAGGATCCACATATAATTGACAACATGTGCCATTTTTCTTTCTGATCCTTAGTTACCTTAGTATAATATTTTCCAGGTCCATCCTTTTCCCTGTGACTTTCATAATTGTACTTTTTTATTGCTGAATAGAACTCAATAGAATATCTCTATCTCTATATATCTATCTCTATCTCTATATCTATATCTATGTATAATCTGTTTTCCTTTGCTTAATAGAGTGGCTGTGTGAATAAAAATGTCTGCATAAATGGGATTGCAAATGATGGATGATGACAGATTAAACAAAGAAGTCTTGGATTTTTTCATTCATCATGAGCAAACCTAGGAAAAATTTCTAAGTACTTTTACTCATCTTTCATAACTTTTTCAGAAGACTTTCATGAACATTCATTCAATTCCTTAGATTAGGTAATTCTTACCAGAACATTTGTGACTGATAGAGACAGCAATACCTTATACATTCAGGAGTTGTGGAACAGAAATTGATAACTACAAATAATATAGAATAATTATTTGGTTCATCCCTTTATTTTATTTAATTATTTTTACTTTCTTCATTTTATTTTTAAAGAAATGCAAATGCAAGGTTGTAAAATTTAAACTCAGGAAACACTGTACAACAGCTGGATTTTGGCAAGTCACTTTCTGGATGAGATGTTGATGGGGTTGGGTACCCATAAATGAAACAGATAAAATGCATGTGGCCAATTTTACTTTTGTTCTCTGGAATAGTAAAGCCTTCATTCTAGCTGAAAAAAAAATGAAAAAAGAAAATTTCAAACACATTTAAATGTAAAGAGATTAGAATAGTTAACATTTAAGTATTCAACACACACAAGTCATGATTAATTCATAGCCAGTCGAACTTGATCTGTACTGTCCTATTTTCTCACCTCTCCTAGTTATTTTTAAGCAAGTCCTTTTCTAAAGGATATACAAGTATCAAGGACCTCTTTCCACAGACAAGACTACTCTTTTAAAAATACCTTTAATCCATGATAGCGACTAGCATGTGCTCAACCCTAAATATGACATCTAAGCCACCCTCTCAAAGGCTCATGGAACCTCAAAAAAGATAGGGTGGAAGAAATTTAAGAGCAGAATGTTAGGAACAGGGGATTTATAATGCTGTCTTCTGGATACAAATCATGGCAGATGTGGTTTGCTATATAACACTGAGCTTGTTAATATTTTATCAAGAATGGGGGAGGGGTTCATGGGACCCAACAGCTCACATAGTGGCCAAGTGGCAGCTGATGACTGTTGTTGGGAGAGGGGAAGTCACTTCATTCACCGTGGTACCCGCTGGTGGGTTGGCCATTCTCCAGTAAATAACTGCCCACCCTTGATCAGGCAAGCAAACATAATTTAACTCAGTGCCTCCCCTCCCCCGCCAAAACCCCCCAAGGCTGGAAAGTAGGATGTGGATTAAATGAGAAGGGTTTTAGTGGCAGACAGATTAGAGAGGTAAATGGAGAGAATTGGGTCAAAATACAGTCTATATATGCATGAAAGTGAAATGAAAGAGAAAAAACATAATAAGCCATGAACTCCTCCCCCCCACAATACTCCCATGCTGCCCTGCTGGTACCCCTCCCCACCCACATGCTGCTGCTGCTGTGTGAGCTCTTGCCTAGGTCTCCTGTGCCTGCACCACTGTCAACACACACGATTCACAACTTTCAGTTCACAGCCAGTCCAGCTTCATCTAGACCATCCTATTTTCTCACCTCTCCTACTTATTTTGAAGCAAGTCTTTTTCTCCAGGTGAGTATTAGCACAAGATGGCTAACATGAAAACCAAGGCAATATGTCCCCTCCACAAATTACCAGTCCCATAGTGGTGGCTTCTCATGAGAGGTACTCAGAGGAAACTCCAAACAAAGAACTCAAAAAGAGTTACTATGAACATATACAGACGACTCAGAGAGCACACACATAAATAAATGAACTCAAACCAAGACATAAAATGGAAATCAATAAAGAGATAAAAGTGCTAAGGAAACACCAAACTAAAATGAAGCTAGAAATGAAGTATATAGGTCAAATAAAAAGCTCCAGGGAAAGGTTCACCAGTAGAAAGGATCAGGTGGAAGACAGAATAACAGGCCTTGAAGACCAGGTAGAGGGGTTTGATCAGTTAGTCAAAACCAATGGAAAGTTTTACAAATGTATGAATAGAACAAGAGAGATATTTGGGACATCATGAAAAAAACAAATATGAATATCTGTGAACATTTCAAAGAGAAGAACTTTAGGCCAAAGGCATAGAAAATATTTTCAATAAAATTATAGAACAAAATGCTGGGCATGGTGGCACACACCTTAAACCCAGCACTCAGGAAGCAGAGTGTGGTTGTTTGAATGTATGTTACCCATTGACTTAGGTGTTAAAATTGAACTTGTAACAGATCTGCAACTGTCTGGTTGGAGGAGGTTTCACAGAGGGCAGATCCTGGACTCCAGCCCTACCTTAGGTGTCACTGGGAGCCAATCTGAATTCCAGCCCAAAGGTATGCAGAGAGGTTTAAGCTCCAGCCATACTTATTTGTGGTTCTGGTGTTGGTGTTTTGTTTTGTTGTTTTTTTTCTTTTTTGCTTCACTGTTTGTATATATAGAAGCAACTTCTTCCATCATTGATGGAACTTCCCCTTAGTCTGTAAGCTTAAAATAAACCCCTTCCTCTCATAAACTGTGTCTTATTAGATGCTCATCCCAGCATTATGGACCTGTCTACAACAGAATTGAAAGTGGTGATTTGAATTAGGTGTCTTCCATAAACTCATGTGTTCTGAATGCTAGGTCCCCAGCTGGTGGCAATTTGGGAATTGGAACGTCCTGGGGGAGGTATGCTGTATGATGGTGAGCTTATATTTATTATAGCCAGCTTCCCCTTGCCAGTGTTTGGCACACTTTCCTGATGTTGTTGTCCACCTAAGGTGGGCCAGGAGGTGATGTACAGCTTCTGGTCATGCCATTTTTCCCCTTGCCATCACGAAGCTTCCCCCTTGTAAGCTAAAATAACCCTTTCATCCACAAGCTCTTTTGGTCAGGTGCTTTGTGCAGCAACTTGAGGATAACTACAACACAGAAGTAGGAGGATCATGTGAGTTTGAGGCCAGCTCGGGACTAGAGTGAGCTTCAGTTCAGTCTAGACTTGAGTGAGATCCTACCTTGAAAAAAACATAACAAAATTATAGAACAAAATGTCTAAAATCTAAGGAAGGAGATATCCATCCTAGGAAACTTAAACATATATACTTGAGGCTCAGGTGGACATTTATGTTCAAATTACCACTTGTCTCTTATTGTACCTGGATTTGCCACTTTTTGGTCAGTCTGGCTGACCAGTGACCCTCAGCAATTGTCTTGCCTCCACACGCTTCAGGACTGGACTTGCAAGCATGCACAGCCAAACTGGGCTTTTTACATGGGTGCTGGGGGTCGAATTCAGGTCCTTATGCTTGTACCACAAGCATTCTTACCTGCTGGGCCATAGGCCCCTTGTGATGTTTTCTTTTAAAAGGTCAGGCTGAGGCTCGGTTGATAGCTCAGGGGTTAAAGGCACTTGCTTGCAAAGCCTTCCAGCCAGCATTCAATATCCCAGTGATCACACAGAGCCAGATACACAAAGGTAGCTCATGCATCTGGGTTCATTTGCAGAACAAGGAGGGTGGGCAGAGGTTCTGGTTACAAAAAACCTAGTCACAATGGAGGCACCAGCTCCTGTTCAATGCCCCAAATGATCATGTGTTCTCTGTAGAGGAAGCAACCCTGCCTTTAATATTGCAGGAGGCTCACCTCATGTTGACATCTCCTCTGCTTTACAGCTTGCCTGGATTTGTTGTAAATATTGCTGGGTGTATGGCAGTGACTTAGGAGTTTTCAAGGAGAAAACCATTGTCCTGAAGTTAAGTCAGGAAAGAGGTATGGTGGGTTTAAAAATACTAGTGGACTGACAAATTTTGAGGGCAGAACATCTTCTGTTACTCAGATTATACCAGCTCTCTGGGACTCAGGTTTGTGTTTAGAGAAGTTTTGCAACTGCAGCTCTGCTGAGAGTTGGAATCAGAGAATTCACTGTTGGAGGGATCCTGCACATTGTAGGTCATGTAGCAGCAGTCCTGGGTCTCTCAGTCATAGGCAATGTGCTGCTATATCCCCTGATGAAAGAAATCACCTTGTTCTTTCTCCTTCCTTCCTTCCTTCTTTCCTTCCCTACTTCCTTCCTTCCTTCCTTTCTTCCTTCCATCCTTCCCTCCTTCCTTCCTGTCTGCCTTCCCCCCTCCTTCCTTCCTTTTTCTGTTTTTCTGTATTTCTTTTTTAAGAACCACTGTCTAGAAGGGAAGAGCCTTTTCAGTTACTTATCTCATTGCTGTGACAAAATAATCAAAGCAAGTTAAAGAAGGGCAGGTTTATTCTGGCTCACAATTTGAGTATACAACCTATGACAGCAGGGAAGGCATCTAGCCACATCACATCCACAGTCAGGAAGCAGAGAGGAGTACATTCCAGTACTCATCTTGCTTTCTCTTTTCTATACAGTCTGGGACCCTGGTCCATTGAATAGTGCTGCCCAAATTTAGAGTGAGGTTTTCCATTCCAACTGAGCCAACCTAGAAACTCTCTCACAGACATCCTCAGAGGTTTGTCTCCTAAGTGATTTTATATCATGCCAAGATGACAATATTAATATCCAAGAGCTATTAAACAAATTGAACAGGAAAAAAAAGAGCCATGAACTCACCCAGTTCACAGGGGAAAACCACCATTCAGCAAGACAAGCCACACCACCTACCAACCCAGCACACTGGAGAGAACCAGTAGGACTGATGAAGCAAGTCCCTACCCCAACTAGCACCTAAAAGATCACCTCCTCATCCTCATGTAGGGAGGCACTCTGATTTCAAGGCCCTATTTAGAACCCTACAAATAACTTACATTATTTGTAGCAAGAGGATTGTTTCTTATGTTACCAATGATGAGTTGGATGAGACAATAAAGTTCCTGATGCACCGTCAAGTGTTTGACTTAAAACTCCATGACAGGTAGCCATAACACAGAATTGAGAAAGTTGAGTCCAGGAGAAATCTTTCCATTCTGTGGGTCATTTGTCCCCCTTTACAGGAATTATATAATTAAAAGGAGATCTTCTTTTAAAATAAGGTGACTTCAGGTGATTTTACCTGAAATCTATTTTGAAGCAACAGTTGGAAGAACTAATTTTATTAGAAGAACTAATAAAAGAAAAATTTTTTTTAAAAAAGGAGCAATAGAATCTCCAAACCGAGTCTCCCTCTGGATACTAAAAAAACTGAAGAGTCTTTGTTCTGACTACTCTTGCTGAAGCAGGAGGACTTTACCATCCCTGTTGGGAAGTCCTCCATCCCCCTTCCGCATGCCCTCTCCACGCCCCGAGTTTAACCTCAGCATAGTGATGGGCTGGCTCATAACAGAATGAGATGCTCCAGGAGTGTGGAGAAACTTCATGACTTCATGAAGTGAAGTCATTTGAGCACCTGCTCTCTTAAACAGCTCATGTGTTTGGATTTCCTCTTCTAGTCTTTCAGTTCTATCAGCCACTACTATCTTTCCAACAAAGTACATTCTTACTTATCAAAAATAGCAATAAATATTCAAATATGTTAGCTTAGAAAATTCATGAAGCTTTAAAAAAAAGAAAATTCATGAAGCTTGCTTCAGTAGAAGGATAACATCAGAGGGAAGGCTGGGGAAAAAACAACAACAGCAAACTATACTTGCTTTGCTTTCTTGAAATTTATGAGTTTTAAGAAATTAGGCCTGTGAGGAACAGTAAGGGTTTGTATATCTAGACAAAGTAAACCATTTGGGAGAAACGTGATAAGTTTAAGCAAAGCCTGCTAACTGGGAAGACTGGAAAGTCTTCATTCTGGTGGAATGTTCAGAAAACAATGTTCACTTGATATAGGAATATGGTCCCTGGAGCCATGACAAGGTGCTGGCTAAGAGTCATTGCCTAACAGCAGTGTGAGCACTAGAGATGCCATCCCCTACTGCTGTCACCCCTAGCACTAAGAGTCCATTCAGCCCAGCTCAACACAACTTTCACCTCTGCTTGAAAGTGTTGGTTTTTATTCCCACAATCAGCATAATAGTGCTGGAAAGAGGGGAAGTTAAATCTGACTCAGATGTAAAAAACAACAAAAAGCACAAAGGATATAGGAGATCAACCCATCTCAACCCATCCTCAACCTCCCAAATCCCCTTTGATGGAAGCCAAGACTACTGAGATAGGGGAAATGCCAGATAAAGGATTCAGAGTCCTAATTCCAAAAATGACCAAAGATGATGTAAAAGACTCAAATTTGCAGATGAATGGATTAAGGAAATTTACTCAAGATCTTGACAAGACATTCTCCAGAGTGAATGAAACTTAAACAAATTAAAGAAGAAAGTCTAACCATAGGCAAGACAAATTCAGCAAGGAAGTTGAAACACTAAAAAAAGAAGTAAATAGTATTGAAATGAAAGAATCAATCATTCAAATAAAAACCTAACAAAGAGCATCACCAATAGACAAGTCATGCAGAAGACTATCGGAGACAGAGACCACAGTGGAGACAATAATTTACACTGACACATATAAAAAAAAATCAAAGTATACCAACAATATTTTCTAGATGTCTGGGATACAGCAAGAGACCAAACCATACAAATCACAGGGTAGGAGAAGTAGCTATCATCTATACAAATAATGGGATTATTTAATGAAATCACAGGAAAAAAAAATCTCCCAAGCCTAGAGAGAAAAATTGACATGCAAACACTAGAAGCATTTAGAACCTCAAACACAAGCAACTAGAAAACTTCTCCATGATATAGACAAGTTGTAGAAAATACAAAGTAAATAATTAATACTAAAAGCTGTAAGGGGAGCTGGAGAGATGGCTAAGTGGTTAAGGTGCTTGCCTGTAAAGCAAAAGGACCTGAGTTCAATTCCCCAGTACCCACATAAAGCCAGATGCACAAGGTGGCACATGCATCTGGAGTTTGTTTGCAGTGGTGAAGACCCTGGTGCATCCATATTCATTCATTCTCTCCATGTGTTTGTGTCTTTCTATCTTTCACCCTCTTAAATGAATAAAATGTTTTTTAAAAGCTGTAGGGGAAAGAATGCCAACTCAACAAAGGCAAGAACATCAGAATAACTTTTGATTTTTCATTAGCCATCCTAAAAACCAGGAAAACATGGAACATGTTTCAGGACCTGATAGTAAACAACTTCCAACCAAGAGTTATACACCAGGAATGTTATCCTTGAAAATTGATGGAGAAATAAGGATATACAGAAAAAAAATTAAAGGAATACCACATAGTGAAGAATAAGAAAATAGTGCCATCAGTAAGAGTGTATATAGAAGAGAAAAGAAGACTGGAAATGACTCCACCATGTTGAACAAAGCTAGCAAGCAAAGACAAAAACTAACAGTGGAGGATATTAACCACCTAGCCAACCAGAACTTCACCCAACAAAATCATAGGGAAAAAAAAACTTTCAATAATTATTTTAAATATAAATGGCCTCAAAGACTCAGACTAACAGGATTAAAGAATAAGACCCAACTATATGTTGTCTCCAAGACATATCCAGCTATTAAAGGCATACAATGCCAGGCGTGGTGACACACACCTTTAATCCTAGCACTCAGGAGGCAGAGGTAGGAGGATTGCTGTGAGTTCCAGACCAGCCTTAGACTACATAGTGAATTCCAGGTCAGCCTGGGCTAGAGTGAGATATTACCTCAAAAGACACCCCCCCAAACAGAAGAAGCATCTAAAACCTGAGCATAAGCAAGTGGGTATAGCCATTCTTAGGTGTGATAAATGTTGCAGGTATTTTCTCATTACTTGAATAAAACACCTGATCAAAAGCAATTTATGAGGGGAGAAGGGGTTCATTTAAGGCTTACAGTTTCAAGGGGAATTTTCCTCAAGACAGATAAAGCATGGTAGGAGCTGGAAGCTGTCACAAATCTGGGTGGAAGTAGGCTAGTACTAGGCGTGGAGCTGGGCTAGTAAACATCAGGGTCTGTCTTCAGTCACACCCCTCTTCCAGCAAGCTCCACCACCAAGATTACCACCAGTTTGGAATCAAGCATTCAAAACACATGAGATTTAATCATGAAAACATGAGACTATGGGGGACACTTTAAATTCAAAGTACCATATTCTGCCTTAGCCGCCACAGAATCAAAACCATCTTATGATGAAAAAAAAAATCGCCCAATTTTAAAAGTCCCAAAGTTTCTTCTAAAACTTGCAGCAGTCTTTTCAACCATGAGCCCTGTGAAATCAATACAAATTGATAACTTCAAGTTCTACCTACAGTGACACACCTCCTCCAGCAAGGCTCCACCTCCCAAATTATTACCAGCTGGGAAGCAAGCATTCAAAACACATGAGCTCAACCACACATACCTGAGGCTATGGGTGGTGGGAAGTTCAAACTAAAGCAAATCAAAACCAAGAAAAAGGGACAGTACATGTTGCCAAAGAGAACGATTTATCAGATGACATAACAGTTGTAAACATCTGTGCACCATATATTTGTGCTACCAATTTCATAAAATAAATACTAAAAGGCATAAAATGCCACATAGGTCCAGACAAAATAATAATAATGGAGCCTTTACACTCAACTCACATATTTAGACAGGTCTTTTAAACCAAAAATCAGCAAAGGTACTTCAGAGATAAATTATACCATGGCCCACCTGGATTTAGCAGATACAAAACATTCCATTCAAGGGATATAGAATATACATTCATCTTAGAGGTACATGAAAGTGTCTCAAAAAATGACCACACTATAGGGCACACATCAAACCTTAACAAATATAAAACTGTCAAGATAATTCACTGTATTCTATCAGATCACGGTGGAATATAAATGTAAATCAACAACCACAACAAAAAACCATCAGCTACACAAATATAAAGACTGAATAATACACTTTTGAATGAATACTGAAGAAATCAGAGAGGAGATTTAAACATTTTTAGAAATTAATGAAAATGATAACACAGCAAACACTGCAAAGTCTACTGGGATACATACAGAGCACTTCTAAACCTAAGTTTTGTAGTCATAAGTGCACACATTAAAAATTCCATGAGATTTCAAATAAAAATGACAAATAGATAAATGATGAAATTTAAGATGCTAGAAAAACAGCAAGATGCTAATCTCAAACCTAGTAAATGCCAGGAAATAATTAAAATTAGGGCAGAAATTAATATAAGATTAAAGGGACAGTGCACAAAATCAAACAGACTTAGTTTGGTGAAAAAGTTAACAACATTAAAATCCCTTAGCCATATTAACCAAGAGAGAGAAGACCCCAAATCAAGAAAATTAGAGATGAAAAAGGAGTTGCATTATTAGAAAATATTATATCCCATAAAACTCAACCTAGATGAAATGGATCAATTTCTAAGTGTGTATTATCTACCCAAATGAAAGCCAGAAGGCATAAATAATTTTAACAGGCTCATAATGAACAATGAGAGTGAAGCAGTAATTAAAAGTCTCCCCATAAAGAAAAGCCCAGGACAAGAAATATTCACTCTCAAACTTTTAAGGAAGATCTAATGAAAACACTTCTCATGCTGTTCCTCAAAGGAAAGGAGCAGTGTCAATTCTCCTGATATCAAAACTAGATAAAGAGACAACACAAAAGAAAATGACAGACCAATTTCCCTCTTGAAAATAGATGCAAAAATTCTCAACAAAATACTTGCAAACAGAGTCCAAGAACACAGTAAGTTCACACACACAATAACCACGTCATTTTCATTCCTGGGATGCAAGGTTGGTTTAATATACACAAAACATAATTCACTATATAAATAAACTGAAGGACAGAAATCATATGACTATCTCTTTACTGGCATGTACATATTGTGAATTAAATAAAAAAATGTACTGGCTACCTCTGATGCACTTCATATCCCCCTAACTAATGGACAGATCCAGTATGTGCACCAAAGAAATACAGAGAAGGCATTTTACAAAGTTCAGCCTTCATGTGAGTTCTGGAGAAATTAGGAATACACAGAGCATACCTCAAAATGATAAAGGCTATAGAACATTATTCTGAAAGGATAAACAGAACACTTCCTTTAATCTCTGAAAGGAGACAAGGGTGCCCAATGTCTCGACTCTTGTTCAATATAGTTAACAAAATTTTAGAGTAATAAGAGAACAGAAATATATAAAAGGGACAAAAAATAGGAAAGAAATGAAACTATGCTACTATGCTTATTCACAGATGACATAATTCTATACTTAATGACTCTACATATTATAATAATGCTGCAGTTCCCTTCCTTTTGCTGGGACAAACACCTGAACAGAAGCAGCTTATGAGAGGTAAAGGTTTATTACAATCATAAAGATTCCAGAGGAAGTTCTATAAAGGAGGAAGAAGCTGGCTCATTTCCATAGATTCCTAGCTGAGAAACGCCAACATCAGCAAGCACACACAGCCAAATGACTCTCCACACACCTAGCAGGGCTGGACTCAAGATCTTCCTTCCAGTGACATGCCTCCTCCAGCAGGGCTCTACCTGCTGGAGACTTAAATAGGAAGCTTAATCTTAATTAAAGATACCTGAGTCTACGGATGGTATACATTTACATTCAAACCACCACAACCAGGAAACTCTTAGATTTAATAAACACATTCAGCAAAGGTGCAGGATAGAAAATAATCACACAAAAATAAGTGGTTTTATTCCAGCAATGAACTTGCTGAGAGAGAAATTAGAAAAAAATAACCCATTTACAATAGATCCTCCCCAAATAAACTATCTAGGAATAAGACTCATCAAGGAAGTAAAAGACCTCTACAAAGAAAACTTTAGGCTCATGAAGAGATAAATAAAAGAAAACATCAGATGTTGGAGAGACCTTAAGTGTTCCTCAGAATCAATATGTTGAAAATGTCTACATTACCAAAAGTATTCTACAGATTCAAAGCAATTCCCATCAAAGTTCCAATGATATTCTTCTCATATCTAGCAAAAACAATGTAACAATTCATATGAGAACACAAGAGACCACATGTAACCAAAGCAAACAAGTAGAATGAACACTGGAGGTATAATAATTCCTAATCTAAAATTAAACCACAGAGCCATAGTCACAAAGCCAGCATGATACTGGCAAAAAAGACAAATAGATCACTAGTAAAGAGGACCCAGAGATAGAGCCACACACCTAATCAAAATTATTTCTTGTTTATGTACAAGGAGAGAGAGAGCGAGAGAGAGAACAGAAGAGAGAGAGAGGGAGAAAGAAAGAGAGAGCGAGAGCAGGAGAAAGAGAGAATAGATGCCCCAGAGTCTCTTGACACTGAAAACAAACCCCAGATGTATGTGCCACTTAGTGCATCTGGTGTTACATGGGTGCTGGGGAATTGAACCCAGGCTGTCAGACTTTGTAGGCAAGCACCTTAACTATTAAGCAACCTCTGCAGCTCAAATCACCTAATTTTTGATAAAGTCATTAAAAAAACACCCTGAAAGAGAGCCTATTTAACACACAGTACTGGAAAAACTAGATATCCACTTGTAAATGAATGAAATTAAACCCATATTTCTCACTCTGTCTAAAGATCATTTCAAATGTAATGGAGACATTAATGGAATTTTGTGGAGCTGGAGTAATAAACTTCAAGGCCCTCCCTCAGTGACTTACTTCCTCCATAAAGTCTTCACCTCCCTCCCAATGGTTCTACCAGCTAAGAAGTATGAGTCCTAATCACAAACACATGAGACTATGGGGGACATATCACAGTCAAACCACCACATTATGCCCCTTGCCCCATAAAAACATGGCCACCTCATGATGTGTGTGCCTACACCTTTAACTTCCAATATACTGCTATTGGTGGTTTCAGTTTGAAATGTCCTCTGGAATATCCAGAGGTATTTCCTCTCCCCCAATCACTGACTGCTGCTTGCACAATTCCTAACCCACAACCTCATGGTCCATACCAGCAAACCCACCAAGGAGGACCTCAGTTGAAGAGGGATAAGTAGGAGGGAAATAGTAGCACCAACACATAATGTTTCCATACCAAGTTTCTACTTAATAGAAAGAAAGAAAAGACAACTCATGACTACGTATGCTGTCCAGGGCATGGGGAGTGGGCAACTCTTATTCACTATTGGTGGGAGTGTAAAATGGTACAGCATTTCATAGCCTCACGTTGCTGAATGATACCATTCTAATCCTTCTCCATCTCTGCACCTGCTTCTGCATGTTTCTGTTTCTCTCTCTCTCATTTCCTTATATCCAAGGATAATTTCTATCTTGTTTATTTCTTAGCTATCATTAATATATCTTTACATAAGTCTTTGCATTTCTATTTGAGGTAAACAGGATAAATTCTTAGAGGCTGAATTGCTGGACTTATTATATATTATTATATACATATATTATACAATATATATATACAATATTATTATTATATACATTTCAAAAATAATAAATGTTTATGTTCACAAGATGCCCTACAAAATGCTTGTATCCACTGAATTCTTATAAATTCACATTGACTAATAGTCCCTTTAACATTAGGTATTGCTGTCTTTGATAAGTTTCAGTCACTATAACAAAATACCCAACACAAACAACTGAAAAAAGAAAACATTGATTTTTGGCTCCCAGTTTCAGGGGTTTCACTCCATGGTCAGCTGTCTTTGTGGTTTCTGGGCTCTGGTGAGGCTAGAACATGATACCCTTCATGGACATTCCTCCAGTAAGTAACCTACTCTTTCTAGTGAGGTCTCACCTCCTAAAGTTTCCAGCACATCCCAAAATAGCACTGTCAGCTGTGGACTGAGCATTTAACACATTATAAGCCATGTCATGTCAGCTCCATGTGGCTGGATGAACCTCCAGTTTATAGAAGAAACAGGATTTATTTGACGTTTACAGATTATAGATCCAAGCAGAAAGGAAAACCACCACCAGCATCTCCAAGAGCAAACTTACTCCAGCAGCCAAAGAGCAGGGGCTCCAGATACAGCTCACTCTGCTCTCTGCATACCTATAGCTGGAATTCCAGATCCCACCCAGTGACACCTTAGGGTCTGGCCCTAGGACCCGCTTATATTGTCACCTCCCCCAGCCAGGAGGCTGGAGACAAGCTTTTAATAAAACTCCTGAGTCTATTGGGGTTCATCCATTGAAACTATCAGAAGCCATAATGCTATCTTTTTATATCTTTAATAATCTGATACATGAAATTGTATCATTTATTTTACATTTGTCTTGCCCTAATAGTGAATAAAGGTAACCTTCATATTTTTTATTCTTTACAGATGTCTTTATTTTGATCTACTTTCTTCTCATTTGTGTAGATTTCAACTTTTTTATATCTTTATTATGAATAATTATATACATTGTATGAGCAAATCTTGTGAATGTGTCTCCATTTCCCTCCTCTCTGTCCCCTACCACTGGGGTCCTTCCTCAGTGCGTATACTGGGTCTGTCTATAGGATAGAGGATATGAACAGCACCAGAGGTAGCCAGTATTTCTTTTTTCTTTTTTTTGTTTTCTTCCCCCTTTGTATGTCTTTGCTGAGGGGGGGCAATGTCTCTGGATATTCTTCCCCACCATGCCTCTTACAATCTTTCTGCACCCTCTTCCAATCAGTTCCCTGAATCATAATGGGTAAGTTTTAAGTCTGCTATATTGTTGAGATCTTATTTTTGTTTCTGCCTTAATAGTGTAATGAAAATAACCTGTATTATGGATAGGAATAAATTTCTTGATGTCTAGTTCATTAAATTAGAATGAAAAATGGCATTTTATACCTGAGAATATGGCAGGGAAAAATATTTTTAGAAGAAATGCCAGTTTTGAGTAATACTGGATGAATAAGTAGACTGAATCATCTGCTAAATGTGACCACAGGTAGTTAAATAGAGGTGCTATTGAGAGTTATTTAGCATTTTCTACTTCAAAACTGAAGAACATCAGCCAAAATCTATTTTGGTTTTGTCATAATTAATATTGATCTTTTCTGTGTGGAAATACATTAATTAGAAATATGGCTCAGTGATTCCTTAATGCCTCCGAGAGAAAACCGAGACTGACATTGATAATGACACCTTCTCACTTGCTGTGAGTGAAGACATCTATAGTGGGTGTGCTCTGGAGTTAAAACCGAAGCTATGGCATGGTTCTCATTTATGATGTGATGTAAAAGTGAAATCTTATCTCCCTTCCTACCTCCCACTCTTTTTTCCTTCCTTCTTTTCTTCCTTCCTTCCTCCCTCCCTTCCCCTTCTATCCTTCCTTCTTTCCTTCCTTCCTTCCCTCCCTCCCTCCTTCCTTCTTTCCTTCCTTCCTTCCTTCCCTCCTTCCTCTCTGTCTTTTCTATGGAATTGAATCTTTAATGTAGGCATGCATGTAAAAGGCAAATGAACAACTCTGGAGTTATGTGTTGGCTTTAGTCTTCCATTACTGCACTGTGGCAGGAAGTCAGCTCTTAGTGCTTCCCCATTAAACCTAGCACCCTATTTTCTGTTGCAAATGTATGCTATATTCTAGCTGCCCAAGTGTCTACTTTTCTATTTTAAAAATATTTTTATTTATTTGTAAGCAGACAGACAGAGAGAGGGGGGGAGAGAGAGAATGGGTACTCCAGGGCTTCTTCCCACTGCAAACAAACTCCACATACATGTGGCACTTCTGTGTGAGTACTACGTTTCTTACTGCATTGCCTCAGCTTGGCGAATGCTGGACTTATTGCAGTGGGCCACCATGCCTGGCTTTGGCTATTTCCCTAATAAGAAGAAAGACTATAGTTAATGATTCCTGAAAGAAATGGGATCTAAAATCTCTACAAATCCAGTAAACTGGAAAATATACGTGTTGAGTTTTAGTAGCTATATAAAAATAAAAAGCATAAATTTTCTTACTTTAGAGAAATAAAGGCCTTAAAAAACTTCCCTGTCCAGCGGGTCAGGTTATTGGGCGAGACTCGAGGGGGGCACCTCCTGAAAGAGCCAATGGGGGTGAGAGGAGAAGGAGACCATGCGCATAAAGAAAGACAGAGTCAGTCTGAGTCGCGTTTATTGTAACATGAGCCAAACTTTTATACTGTAAAGCAAGATGGGGAGGGGAGGATGAAAATTTTTGGTTGCTTAGTTTTGGTTGCTTAGGCAGTCCTTAGTTTTGGTTGCTTAGGCAGTACGTTGACACAACAAGTTTCAGGAACAATAGCATGTTCCAGGAAGTTAATCTAAAAGTACATTTTGTGAGGACTTGCGGTTTTGCACAATGCCTGGGCGCAGTGAAGCTTACTGAAGTGGAACGGTCAGGTATAGCAACCTGCTGTTTGGTCCCCAACAAAAAACCATTTTAAATAAATACATAAGGAGTCATTTAGTAAAAGAATTACCTTCTCTGAACCATGTATTTTACCACTTAGTTAACATACATTTTTTTTGTTTAATTCACAATATGTACATGCCAGCAAGCAATATTTATCAAGCGTCTTCTACATGATGGACACCTCATTGAGGTCAAGGATACAACACTGACCAGGAAAGTTAAATTACCCAACAACAGAGAACACTTCCTCACTTATACAGATGGTGAGTTGGCAGCATCAAGATACAGAGATATTCCAGTCACTATACATGGGTTTAAAAGAGTAAGCATAATTTTAATGACAAATACTTCATGAATCTTAAGACTGTAATTTCTTGACACCATTGTCAATATTTTGGATGTGAAATACTTTTACATTGGATCTTCTGGCAAAAAATTAAAAAAAAATGCATTCTGTATATGGATATATATATATATATATCATCTATCTATCATCTACCTATCATCTCTATCTATCTATCTATCTATCTATCTATCTATCTATCTATCTATCTATCTATCTATCTATCTATCTGGTCTATCATCTATATAAATCTAGAGGATGCCGGGGCACCTGTCTGCAGTGAGTTGAAATTCTCTCAATGGGGCTGTCCTGGGGCCCAGGAGTGCTCATGCGCAGAGTCCTGAAGTATATGAAGGCCCTTGAGATGAAGCACGGGAGACAAGTACCAGGAGGTCAGGCAGATCTAGAAATCTGTGGGTCTCAACGTGGAAAATGATTGCCAAGCCTTGATTTGAGACTCATGAGAATATTAGAAACAAATACCTCAAATCAGATTACCACACCTGCTGCCTAGCCCCAGCATATGGGAAAAAAAACCCACATAAATCGGTTACAGATAAGGCTTGTCATCCTGTAGTATTCCAGGATGTAGTTTCAATTCTTCAAGTAGTTAAAAATTTTGAACATCCCAAAGAATTCTCTCCAATTTTCAAACGACAGTCCATTGCTTATGGTGCCTCAACTCCAAGTTGGGTCAAGGTTTCCAATTCAAAGGTGCCATATTTACCTGTTCATTCGAACTCATTTCCCCTAAGTAGGAGCTTTTCAGGACGTTTACACAGGAATGGCACGAATCGTCCCCAAGTGTGCCATCAAATGCAAAGTGTTGTCTGGTAGGCTCGGCTGGGGAACATTGGGACTCAGCTGTCCTACTGAGTGTGGTGAGACTACATTGGTGTTCAGTGGGACTCATCAAGGGATGGCTTTTCCACTGTGTTCCTTGACTTTTGGCTTTTCGACTTGAGTTGGTGAGACACTCTGGGTTCGGCTGTTCGATTATGTCCCTGAGACTTCAGCAGTGTCTGTGAGGTTTGCTTTAAGCCCTGCCATGTTGAAGGGTTAATGGGGGTTGCTGTCTGTGCTGCTGTTATTAGCACACTGGCTGTGATTGTTGTGCCTGATCTCTGGTACTCTTCTGAAGTAGATTTCTTGTTTCTTTTGTGTGGGATATCTCCTGTAGAATCTTCTATAATTTTCACCTTGTGTTCAAATAGTCAAAGAGCTGGTTTACTTCAGGGAACACGTTCAATTCTCCATCTATTATGAGGGATTGCTTTGCTGGGTACAGTAGTCTAGGTTGAAAGCCATACTTCTGAGGGTGGAGCATGATGGCAGACAAGTAGCAGCCTCACCAGGACTCTCGTCGAAAAGATTTGATTCGTCAGAATGGGATCCAAACCTGGGACCCCAGCTGGCCCTGAACCCAAACCTACCATCTCCCCAACTCCACGCTAGCCGGAGGGGGGGTCAGGTCCCCCCAGCTGCTTTCTACTCGGCAGAGGAACAAAGCGCCGCCCTTCCCCCACCCCTAGCTCCCGCTCCCGCTGGCAGCTTTGTCTCCTCTCCTGTGCTGCCGGAGAGCTCTTGCCGGCTGAGCACCTCTCCCTCCCGGGGCCCCCTTCCTCTAGCCTCCCTCCAGCGATTCTTGGGCGCACTTCTCCCTGAGACCCCCCCCCCAAAAAAAAAAAAAACACGGGCAGACGCGCTCCTAGGGCAAACTGAACTAGCGCGGTTCCTGGAGCGCACTCCGGATCACAGCTGCCTGGCGGAGGAGCCAAGCCTCAGGCACCTGGGAACCTCTGCCAGTGCTGGGAGGGCAAAGGTGGCTTCGGCGGGCACCAGGGACCATGCACCACTGACCCTCCAGCGATTCTTGGGAGCACTTCTCCCTGAGAACCACCACATACACAGGCAGATGCACTCCTTGGGCAAACTGAACTAGCTCGGCTAGGGAGTCCATTCCAGACCGCAGCTGCCAGGCGGGGCCAGGCTCAGGCACCTGGGAACCTCTGCCCGTGCTGGGAGGGGCAAAGGCGGCTTCGGCGGGCACCAGGGACCACATGCCACTGATAGGAGGGCAGAGTCAGGCGGGAAAACACTGAGCTCTATAGTTGGGGTGCTGGGACTGTTTTTACTGCAGCATACCAACTGGGGACAGGGGCCTATGTGGTGGCTCTAAGACTAAACAGTCACATACAGAGGGATCCAGACAGGCAAAGATCTAAGCCTCTCTAGGGACAGAACACCCCAACAGGAAAGACATTTGTTTAAGATCAAACCTAGTGATCTTTCCACTGGAAGCAAAGTGGGCTGAACAGCACTTCCCAGGGTGCCTGAGTCCCACTCCCCTACCTAGACATGGGAAGAAATCAAAGGAAAAAGCCCACAGAAATCAAAGACAGAACTCCCCAACCCAGGGCCCCTAGTCCCTTTATGAAACAGGAAAGTGGCAAAGTAGAGGCAACACATACACAGTCGCAAAGAGAGAACAATATGACTCCTGACCACAACTGCAATGCAAATCTGAAGCAAATAATGGCTGATATGGAAATTATGAGAAAAGACATGAATGAGATGAAGCTATCTAACTCAAGCATAGACTCCAGACTGAATTTAATGAAGAGAAATATGAATGAATTCAGAAACACATTAAGTGAATTGAAGATTAATCAACTAAGAGAGGAGCTAGACAACCAAATGATTAAATTTGATGAGGACTTAAAAAAACTTAAAAATGATTATAAGGAATCCCAAGCAAAAACAAAATTAGATTGGAAATTAGATCTCACCAAAGAACTGGAGTCTTTAAACAAAGTTATAGCCGAAACAAATAATGAAAAGGAGATGTTAAAAACCTCCCTTGGATTAATCAGTCGCAGAGTTGATAATTTGGAGGACAGACTTTCAGAAGTTGAAGACAAATCAGAAGGAATTAATAAGGATGTGATAGGTATCAATAAATTCAAGAAATCAAGTGAGCAAAACTTGACAGATCTATGGGATACAATAAAGAGGACCAATATTAGAATCATGGGGATCCCAGAGGGAGAAGAGCCCAGGCTAAGGGCATAAGAAATATCTTCCACAGAATTATTCAAGAAAACTTTCCCTATCTAACAAGAGAAAGTCCACTCAACTTTCAAGGGGCCCAGAGGACTCCAAACAGACAGGACATGAAGAGGAATTCTCCAAGACACATTTTAATTAAGATGCCTAACATAGAAAGCAAAGAGAAAATACTCAAAGCTGCTAGAGAAAAGCAAACTGTAACTTACAGAGGAAAAGCCATCAACTTACCTCAGACTTCTCATTAGAAACCATGAAAGCCAGACGGGCTTGGAATAATGCTTTTCAGGACCTAAAGAAGTATGGCTTTCAACCTAGACTACTTTACCCAGCAAAGCTATCCCACATGATAGATGGAGAAGTGAAAGTGTTCCATGAAATAAATAAGCTCTACAACTATTTGAACACAAAGTCAAAATTTCAGAAGATCCTGCAAGAGATATCCTCAGCCCCGCGCTTTGCCAAGCCTAACACCAGAACACCCTAGAAGGTTTAACTAAAAGAATGCTCATGTTTGACCAAAATTTCAGAAGATCCTGCAAGAGATATCCTCAGCCCCGCGCTTTGCCAAGCCTAACACCAGAACACCCTAGAAGGTTTAACTAAAAGAATGCTCATGTTTGACCCAGTCCCCTGTCAAGCAAGAGGCCATGGACCACATCTCAGTGTCCTATCCATCGAATTACATGGAGTCCTTGAAGCCCAACAAGTTCGGAGTCATCTACTCGGCCCCGCTGCCTGAAAAGTTCTTCCAGGCCCCGGAAGGCCTGACGCATGGCATCCAGATGGAGCCCGTGGACCTCACGGTGAACAAGCGAGGCTCCCCGCAGCCCTCGGCGGGCAGCTCTCCCTCGTCGCTCAAGTTCCCGTCCTCGCACCGGAGGGCATCGCCTGGGCTCAGCATGCCTTCCTCCAGCCCCCCATGAAGAAGTACTCCCCCCCTTCTCCGGGCGTGCAGCCCTTCGGGGTGCCCCTGTCCATGCCGCCTGTGATGGCGGCCGCCCTCTCCCGACACGGGATCCGGAGCCCGGGCATCCTACCTGTCATCCAGCCCGTCGTGGTGCAGCCCGTGCCCTTCATGTACACCAGCCACCTCCAGCAGCCACTCATGGTCTCCTTGTCCGAGGACATGGACGGCACCAACAGTAGCGTGCAAGTACCTGTAATTGAATCCTATGAGAAGCCCATATTACAGAAAAAAATTAAAATAGAACCTGGGATTGAACCACAGAGGACAGATTATTATCCTGAAGAAATGTCACCCCCTTTAATGAACTCAGTGCCCCCCCCCAAGCATTGTTGCAAGAGAACCACCACCTATCAGTCATAGTACAGCTCGGGAAGAGACCTTTACCTGTGGAGTCCCCAGATACCCAAAGGAAGCGGCGGATACACAGATGTGATTATGACAGATGCAACAAGGTGTACACTAAGAGCTCCCACTTGAAAGCGCACAGAAGGACGCATACAGGAGAGAAGCCCTACAAGTGTACTTGGGAAGGCTGCACGTGGAAGTTCGCTCAGTCTGATGAACTAACAAGACATTTCTGAAAACACACTGGAATCAAACCTTTCCAGTGTCCAGACTGTGACCGCAGCTTCTCTCGTTCTGACCACCTCGCCCTCCATCGGAAACGTCACATGCTTGTCTGAACGCCTCCTGGCTCGCTCGCTCTCTCCGCTTGCCCGTTACCCAACTCATTTTTTACATGTACATTTTAATTTGGATTCAGCTGGCCTGAATCTCTGAGTTTCTATCATTCAGAATTTCCACCTGGTCAGTAGCAGACACTCTAACCCTCCCTCTCCTCACCACGGGTCAGACCTAAAGAATGTGAACACTTTTTTCTTTCTTTTCTGGGGATGCTAAGCAAACCCCTCTGACAGATGTGTTTGTCATGAGAACAAGGGGACGACGTCCATGTAAACTAATGTAACCAGTTGTCGGTTTCTCCATGTAGTTCTCAAAAGAATGTCACGTGTGTTAGAAGTGCAGTATCCAGCTTGCTAGTCCTTGCCAGAGACCCGCGGATCTCCGGTAGAGCAATATGTCAGTCTGCCATTGCCCTCCAACCTCTTGCTTGAGGCCTGGATTTTCGCTTAACTAAATCAAGGCATTTGCCCTCCTTCGT
>PVHP010017269.1:0-34660 GCA_004024765.1 Zapus hudsonius
TTTTTTCTATGTCTGTAAGGAATAAAGCTGATATTTTTATTGGTATTGCATTGAATCTGTATATAGCTTTTGGCAGTATTGCCACTTTCATGATATTAATTCTACCTATCCAGGAATATGGGAGATCTTTCCATCTTTTCACAGCATCTTCAATTTCCTTCTTGAGTGTTTTTTTAGTGTTTTTATGTTTTCATTATACAAGTCTTTTACCTCCTTGGTTAGTGTTATTCCACAGTATTTGATTTTATTTGTGGCTATTGAAAATGGGACTGTTTTGCTGATTGCTTTTTCTGTATGCATGTCATCTGCATACAGGAAGGCTACTGATTTTTTGTATCCTACCACTTTACTGAAGGTATTACTCATTTCAGTAGTTTGATGGTACTGACCTTTTGGTCTGATATATATATGATCATGTCATCTGTGAAAAGGGATAGTTTCACTTCTTCCTTTCCAATTTGTATCCCTTTCATGTCTTTCTCCTGTCTTATTGCATTTGCTAGAACCTCAAGGACTATGTTGAAGAGCAGTGGTGCAAGTGGGCACCCCTGTCTTGTTCCTGAATTTAGTGGGAACTCCCATATGGAAATTGGTTCAGACTTCAGCAAACAATTTTGCAATATTTGGTCAAAGGGAACATGTGCCTATACCCTCTGCCAGCAGCATTGCCCTGTGGCTTCACTGGAGAGAAGCTCACACATGGCCCTGATGTTGTTGGATCTGAGCCTTGGGGACTCCAGAGGGCCATGTGTTGAAGTCCTGGTCAGGGGGCCATGGCATCACTGCAGACAGTGGAGCCTTTAGAAGGTGGGTCAGTAGGTCATTGGTGGGTATGCCCTTAAAGTGGAAAGTGGACCCTAACCTCCCTCTCTGTCTCTGTTTGCTTACTAACCACCATGAGGTGAGCAGCTTGGCTCCACCATGCACTCCACAGCACCGAAAGCACAGTGCCCAGTAACCATGGACTGAAACCTAACTGCATCCATGAACCAAGAGAAACCTCTCCTCCTTTAAAGTTGACTGTCTCGGGAATTTTGTTCTAGTGATGGAAACTGTCTGACACATAGATAATAAAATGTGTACAAAGGTTATCATTATAATGCTGCTTATATTAGGGAAAAGAGGGAAAAATAAAAATTGCTCTAAAGAGTAAATGGGCAAATGCTAATATATTTATATTGTGAAATACTGTTCATATTGTGCAGGTGTGAAAGTTAATGAGCCAAAGTAGCATAATGAATGAGATTTGAATAGATTTAAAAACATGCTGTCAAGTGGGAAAAGCAATTTGCAAATTTACATCAGTTAAATTATCTTAAACTCCTTCACATAATATTACCTCAGGAACAGTATGAAAGCACGGCCAAGAGATGGGATCCTCTGGATGGTGCTTACCTACGAGGGAAAGAGACAGTGACATCCGGGAGTCCGACACAGTTCCGTCAGGTCTGTCATTTCTGCTCCTTAACAAGGACCTGAGCCTGATGCAGGGCATCTGGGCAGAGGCACTGTGAGATCGTGCTGTCTGCTATACCAGCTGGTGAGGCTTTAAACAGGTTTCCTTTTGTTTTTGTTTTTGTTTTGTTTTACATGTGTGTATGTGGTACATGTACACCTGTGTGCATGTGTGTGTGGAGCCAGAGGTGAATGTCTCTCTCCCTATTACTTCCTAAGATCTGGCCTCTAACTCAGCCCACAGCTCACCAATTGGGCTAATTTAGCCATCTTGTCCCGGAGAACGCAGGGATGGTAGATTCCCTGCGTGTCATTTCTTTCTCTGCTGACGCTGTGGGTCGCAGCGGACACTGTTTCTTCCAAGGACGCTGGCAACTGGTCCACAGCCAAGTTAGGGAGGGAGTCGAGAGTGTATCAACTCCCTGCTCGTCCATGGTGCTGGGCAGGCAGAATGTGGGCCGGTGAGAGAAAGAAACTCTCGGGATACAGCCGCCATGGGTGGAACAAGCATATATCATTTATTGTATGTGGAGAGGTCATATTTATAGAGAGGAGAAGCCAGGAAAATTAGAGGCAGGGGCATAGCAAGGGGATTGGTTGGGGCAGGGTGGTCTGTGGGCATCTCACGAGTGGATAGGCAGAGGCTAGTAACCTGTGAATGCCTAATTTGCATAAGTTGAGGGGCCTGCTCAGCCCTGAGTGGTGGGAAGTATGTGATTCTAGACATGGATAAAATGGTGATGGCTCTAGAGGAATCTGTCACCTCCCAGCACAGCTGGGGTGAGAACGCAGGGCTCATTGTGGCTTACCAGGGAGCCCCGAGGTTTAGGATCAAAAGAGGAGTGTGAGAAGTGCTTGCCGGGTCTCAGCAGGGAGCTATGAGGGCTTCAGCCTGTCTCAACTCTTAGTTAACCCTTTATGTCCTCCGTGTCCCTTAGCAAGGCCCCACACCTGTGCACTGCCTGGCACTCACGTGGGCGCTGGGGATCTGAACAGAGGTCCTCGTGCTTCTGTGGTAAGTGCTTTACTGACTGAGCCATGTCCCCAACCTTCTTTTCTTGTTTTATTAATTGCACATATTAATTCATGGGATTCAGTTGTACACACCATGTGCATTGATCACGCCGTCCTGGCCAGGCTTTTCATTCCACACAGGTTCTATCTGAAAAGCCGTGCACACGGCTCATGCCCAAGCACGTCAGTATTTCAGCTAGCTGCCCTTGGCCCCTTTCCTTGGCTGCAGCCTGGTACTTCAGTTATGAGGTCCAGGCCCCGGACTGTGGCAGTAGGGCGTTTGTCGCCATAATGGGGGCCACCCTTCCAAGCACAGAAGCTCTGGGGACAAACCTGATTCAAGCACAGCACTAGGTCACCCTCTAGTTACTTTTTTCCTCTCTGACTTTGAAACATCTGCATGCCACTCTTCTTAACACTGGACTGTTTCATTCTTGAAACAGCTCCCTCCCAAATCCATGACGGCAGTTATTGTCTCCACTAAGACAGGACACACACTGGGACTCACCTCAGAATTCAAGGACTCAATGGGCCGCCTCCCTGCACTGACCCAAGATTTTTTCATTACATTGGTGTCTCCTGGAATCAGCCTAGAAGCCTTGTAGAAGCTCTGCTTTCAATTCATGTACAAGAAGTCCTTGCACCCGCTTGGCTCCCGCCTGGGCTAACTCATGTTGAGACTTAGATGCATACTGCTCAACTTCATTTCCTGCAGACAGGCTGATCATTCCTGGCTGCAACACCTTTATCACAGCCACTCTCCGGCAGGGCTGCACCAGGCCAAGCTCACAGGTCCCAGTCAAGCGAGTGTCCTGTGCCACCATGGCTCCCAGGAAACCACTTGTTCAGACAGAAAGTGCCTAGTGGAGGTAGACCCCGCCCGGTAGTCCACCTCTCTTCTGTTTACTCAGCATTTAGGCCAAGTCAGGCACTGTGGAGGTCCTGGGATCAGACACGTGAAAGCGAGTTCAGAAGCCACTGCTGAGAATCCAGGGAGAAGATCACTCCAGGTGTGTCATGTCACAGGTTGGTGCTGAAATATGAACGGGCTGTCCCCAGCTCCACCATGGGGAAAGTGAGAGGCTGGACAGAGCTCTTGGACACACCTCCCCTCAGGTAACCAGGTGGCTGTTAGCTGTCACTCCGAAGATGAACTGTATTTCTGAAATGTGGGTGGGGATTGCAGACCAGCTACCAATACTCTCCTCATTGCTGCTAGGCTGTAGGGAAAGAAGCTCTCTGCTCCAGGGAGTCCCATGGACTTTTCCTGAAGAACAAGAATAGCCCTGCCTGCTGGTCTACCTTGCAGTGGGCATCCTGGAACAACTTGCCAGCTAGGGGATGGTTGTAAGGTCTTTCCAGATACGGCTAAGAGCTGTCTTTCCATGCAGACATCCTGAGCCCTCCGAGGTGGGTCCTTCTATTGTGAGGTGCACAGGACATTCCCCATCATCCCACCCTCCGCCCAAGCCTGCAGCCTGTTCCATCCTTCCCCTGCCCTCCCTCAGCAAACTCGTGCACAGCCCGGCACTTCCGCCAGCACTGGTGACAGCCTTGCAGAGAGGATGCTGGGAACATGCAGAGGGGAAGTTCAGGAGAGGAGGGGCCTGGAAAGTGGCCAAGTTTCTGTGTGAGTGGACACTGCCTGGCCACTTGACCTTTGACCTAAGGCCTGGGAAAGCTTCGCTTCCTTCATTTTATTTATGGCTCTGTGCAAGCTTCCGATTTATGTGAATATTCTGACAGAAGCGGGCTTTCATTTGGCCAGACACCAAAGCTGGGGAGCCAGCTGCCTCTCCCCTGGGCCCTGGGCCCATTACTCTGCTTACATGGCAGCTGGGATTCAAGGCCTCCTGTGAGCGTTTTGATGCCAGAAGCCTGTGATGTCGTTTGCACCCCACAGGGTCCCTGCTGATAAGTGGGGCAAGGTCATTGTTAACGAGAGACACTGCTCATGGCTCGCCATGTGTATATGGCATGCAGCGAGGCACAGAACGAGACGAGGTGGGCCTTATGTCATCCTTCAGCCGTGTCCTCCACCCATTAGACGAGCCAAGCACCCTGGGCTTGTGTGGAGACTGAGGCAGGAGGCAGAGCAGGCCAGGGGCCAACATGCCGACTAGTGTCGCCCATCACAAATCACGGCAGCAAGAAACAAGACTCATAGAGCAGAAGCGATGGAAGCCTCACTCTGAAGGAAGGGAACTCAGCCTGGCTCCTCTGCTTGGTCACTAGGGTGGGAAAAAAGAGAGGTGGGAAGGCTCCTTTCAGAGCCAGCAGAACCCAGGGCCACCCACAAACCCTCCTCTGAGTAACCCTCCGGGCGGCAAACCAGAAGCCTCCATTTTCAGTTCTCAAGATGAAGAACTAAGCTTTCACAAGCAAGAATCTGCAATGTAAGTCGACCTCTGTAAAGAGCCCGAAGGCTGTGGATGGTGGCTTTCGAGCCGCAGGGGGTCTGCCAGGTTCCTTCCATTTGAATGCCTGACCTCACAAGCCTCTGCGCAGGCTGCACTCATTACCCTGAGCACCTGGGAGCCCCTTGGGCCCCATCTTGCAGAAGAAACTGGAACCTTCCCGAGTCCGGGACATTTGGAATATTAAATTGGAATCGAGACACAATGGTCTATTCAAAGAGCTCAGGAAGGGAAGGACCCGCTGGCTTGCCTGTCCCCTGTGGCGCTCGCCCTTCCCAAGCCCAGGCCTGCAAGGAAGTGTGCGCACGCGGAGTCAATCCTGAGAGAAGGAGTTTTAGGTCTGAGTCAGTTCTCTCTCCTGCATCTCTGAAGAGATTCTGGGTAAAGAAAACTATGAAATTTTGAAGTAAAGAATGATGAGCAAAATTTTCTTCAAAGATAACAATAAAGGGGCTGGAAAGATTGCTCAGTGGTTAAGGTGCTTGCCTGCAAAGCCTAAGGACCCCAGTTCAATTCCCCAGTGCCCGCATAAAACCAGGTGCACAAGGTGGCACATGTGTCTGGAGTTAGTTTGCAGTGGCTCAGAGGCCCTGGCGACCCATCCTCCTTATCTGCCTCTCTCTCTCTGTCTCTCTCTCATAAATAAATGATTAATATATTTTTAAAGATGAAAATAAAGGAAGGAAGCAAAATGTCGGACAACTTAGTTATGAGTGAAAGGGAGATAATATGTTAAGAGATTCCAGCACCCCATCATTGGCGCCAAGGGGGCGATGATTACACACACCATGAGCCAACCCTGAGCCTTTTAAGGGTTTTTAAATTGCTTCTTCATTTTTTTAAAAACATAGGGTTTTAAAAAGTGTTTTCAAGCCTCACTAGTGAAGGAAACTCTCAAGACTCCAATGTAGATGGTGTGGAAGCCATACAAGCAATCCTTGTGCAAGCAAAGAACGCTTCCATGCTGGAGATGCACAATTTCCACATGTTTTAGGATAATGTAAAGCTGAATCCTTTGAAGTGAGGGATTCAAGACTAAAGTGAATACATTATTCGGGATTTTATATAAATGCACATTTTTTCTTTTTTATTATTAGCAGAGGAAAGGGTTTATCTTGGCTTACAGACTGAAGGGGAAGCTCCGTCATGGCAGGAAAATGAAGGCGTGGAGGCTCCTAGTCCACATCAGGTGGACAACAGCAGCAGGAGAGTGTAGTGAGGGGAAGCTGACTATAATCCCCTTAAGCCCACCCCCAACAAAACACCTCCAACAAGTTTCTAATTCTAAAATTGCCATCAACTGAGGATCAACCGTTCAGAACATATAAGTTTATGAGGATCACTTGACTCAAACATTCCCACCCCTGGCCCCCACAAGCTGATAACCATACATGATGAAAAATGCAATGCTCCCAACCCAACTCCAAAAGAAAACAGTTTTTAATCAATCTCAATGATGTTCAAACATTCCCATAATCCAAGGTCTTTAACTGAGCCAAAATAATAATTGTAATAATAATAATAATAATAATAATAATAATAATGGCACATAATAAATATTCACACTGCAAAAGATGGCTTTGGGCATAGCAAAGATGTAGTGAACCAATTCAAGATTTAAAACAAAAAGAACAAACATCAAACTAACTACGAGTTTGATAATAACCAGTGATGGGTCTCTGGAATTCCAATTCGGCTCCTCCAGCTCTGCTAATCACAGTCCAGGAAAACTTCATCTGGTGCTGGCAGCTCATAGTCCTGGCATTCCATTTGGTCTCCACTGCAACCCATGGCTCATCTTCATGGCTCCATTGGGCCTTTCTGATGTAAACCAACAGGCCTGCTTCACACTGCCCATGGACATTTCCAAAAAACAAAACTGTTGCAAATCCAATGACCCTCTCTTCCTGCATTAGTTATGCTCCATAGTACCAGATGGGCTACCAATCTGTTAATCCAGTGGGGAATAAAGCCAACTTTGAAAAGCAGGAAACTTCCTTCAGATTCAGGCCCCTGACTTCAAGAGTCCGCATTCTTCCTGCTGCCCCAGTGCAGACCACCTGGCCCACTTTCAATAGTCGTCATCTCTCAAACAATTGCAGCTGAGCGGGAAGCAGTTTTGGACCAAAGATTTTATTTCTTTTTAAAATATTTTCATTTCTTTACTTATAAGCAAAGAAAGATAAAGAGAAGAGAGACAAAGAGAATAGATGCAGCAGGGCCTCCAGCCACTGCAAACGAACTCCAGATGCATGTGCCACTCCTGTGCATCTGGCTTCACATGGACACTGAACCCAGACAGCCAGGCTTTTCAGGCAAGTGCCCCACCTCTGAGCATCTCTCCAGCACCAAGATTTCATTTCTTTCTGTGCCATCTCCATCTGCTCACACCAGTCCATTTCTAGCAAAGCAACCCTGCACAAGTGCTCAGGACACAGGCAGGCAGAACGCAGCAAGCCTCTTACACAGACTGCTTCTAGACCAGGCCCCAAAACATTCTTTCTCACCCTTGTAAGCCAAACCTCACTGTCCATAGTTCTTACTGCATTCAGGTCTTTCAACTCTAACCAGAATCCATCAAGCTGTACTTACAGCACTGCAAGGAGTCTCTTAGGCCGAGGTTTCAAATTCCTCCTGTAAATCAGTTTCAAAAGGCCAAAGTCACCGAATCAGTGTTCTGTCAGCAAGAATCCCACTCCTCACGACCAATTTAGCTTTTGGAGTCCGTTTTCTTGTTGCTGGCGCAAAGAACCCAACCAAAAGCAGCTTGTGAAGGAAAAGATTTATTTTGGCTAAGAGACTCCAGGGAAAGCTCGGTGGTGGCAGGGAAAACAATGGCATGAGCAGAGAGGCTGGACATCACCTCTGGCCAACATTAGGAGGACAACAGCAACGGGAGAGCGTGCCCTAAATGTACAATTTTTGAAAACTATATTTTGGTGGTTCATTTCTGTCGCTAGATATACCTGTCAGACACAAGGAGGTAATGCCCTGGCTTGTCCCATCCCTTGAACCCCAAACCCTAGTGAGGAGGAGACTCAACAGCCTTCATCATCACTTACATACATTTTGGCACTTGTACTTTAAATGCAAGAGCTGGGGTTGCATAGGAATGCAACTTTGAATCAGACTTTAAACCTCTGTTTCAGAATATGACACTCGGCTGCCTTGACTTTGTGGCTCAGACAAGTTCCCATTAGAGAAGTTTTAGGGAGAAATCAAAAATAGACAAACACTTATTTCTTAGCTAGTCAAACTCTCCTCATTCTAGAACCTATGGAAGAACATGACCAGAAAAGATGACGGAAGGTGAGCTCACAGAGATGGCGACAGCCGTCAGTTCCTGCAGAGAAGACTTCAGATGCATGGGCAGCCACCAGCCAGCTCAGCTTCCAACGTAGGAAGTCTTCCAACTCTGCCTCTTTAGCCAATAGCTATGTTTATGGTTGCAGACAGAGATCCTGCCTGGTGAGAAGCAAATCCCAAGCACCCGGGAGGAAGCCAGCCACTTGTATCATAGGACTGGAGGCCTTGGCTCTATCTTGTGCCGTGTGTGAGTGGGCTCCACAAAATATTGTCTCTGAATGAAAAGAAGCAGCAGCTCCGAGTCTCTATTCTCTTCTGACCTGCACACAAAGATTGTCTGAGGCCCAGCACATCTTTCAAACCTGCACCACATACCCCAAGAAAGCGAAGTGCCCAGGGCTGGCTTGGTCTTCTGCTTCATGCCTGGGTCTTGCGTGGGTTTGGGCAGGGCAGAGGAGAATGTGTGGTCTTCTCATTTCTTCATTCCTTCAGAGACCATCGCTGGTTTGCAGCAGAATTACAGTGCTCAAAAAGAGGTGTGTCAGGGAGGTCAGGCCCAGCAGCTGCTTCCCAGGCTACTTCCCGCTCTTTTCAGCCTTGTCTGCCTGACTGATGCTCTCAAGGGCTGGGCTACAACCAGGAAGCTGTGGCCTTTGCGTCCCATATTCTTTTAAAGCCATCAGTCCCCACGGCGCAGAGTGGTGCAAACACAGACATCCCATCTGAACCACTCTCCTTCACACACGATCCTTGGGCCACATGGAACTTCCTCTTCTCCCATTCTGGACGGTGGGCCCCATATCACATGTTTCCATGGAGCTCAGTTGTACCCTTCCTTGGGGCCCGTAGTTTCTTGGAAAGGCTCGTGCCACCTTGGAGCCTTACAGCTGCATTGCTGCGCCTTGACTTACCAGCGTCCATGCTGAGATGGCTTCTTTGTTTCCTGGTGTTAGTGGGCAGTGTGTGTCTACAGGGGAGGGACGTCCACAGCCAGAATGACTCCAGCTCCCCTGTGACCCCCACCTGCATGTGGCTGGATAGCAGTTTTCAAAATCACTTTAGCCACAGAGACTTAGGCAGATGAAATCCTATATCATGAATAAACAGATACACAGCAATGCAGTGGTGAGTGTGTGGGACCTGAGGGCTCCCTGGCCACTTGCCGACCCAGTGCTGCATTGCTCCAGGGCCTTGGAAGGCCTTGTGAAGTTGAAAATGACCAACGGGCCATCCCAAGCCTGTTTGCTCTCTGTCTTCGTCCCAATGCATCAGACTTTGGATAACTGGAGCATTTTCTCACCCATCTATTCGGCAAATGTTTAGTGGCTGCTTCATGCCAGACACCGACAGTTCTGGGCCCCAGCTCTCAATGCTTCTCATGAATATGTGCAGCTTCAGCCATTGGATGAAGAGCCAACAGTGAGTGTTCGCCACATGGGGTGACCGTGAGAACTGAGTTAATGCAGACAAGACGTACAGTGGAGCGCCTGGGATGTTGGTGACATTGTTCACAGGTCGGCAGCCACGACGATCCTGGCATGAATGATGTGTAGGAAGAAGGGCAAGTGGTGTGCTGTTGGGTAGCTCTGGGGACCCCACTAGACTGTAGATCAGACTTGGCAGTCAGCCAAGTGCATTTTGCCCTAGGAATTGACTTTGGCCAAAAGAATCTGCCTCATCTGACGTTATGTCTCTTCCTAAAGATAGTCCATATCCTGAGCATGCTCAGTGTTGGGGAATAATGGGGTGGCCCTCTCTCCTAGATCCAGGCTATCCTAGAGGGCATCCTAAGCCCAAAGTTGTGTCAAGAAGCGAAAGGTATAACTGCATGGCAGCCCAGTGTCCCTGCTGTTCAGCCCCAAGATCACCCACTTGAAACCTCGAGCACTAAACTCAAGATCCTTAGAGTCCACTGTCATGGCCTTTGACATGGGCCAACTCATTGTACATCCCCTGGGTCTAGTCCCCAGTGTGATCACACCCTTCACCACCAAAGAATTAATTTCAAATTATGAAGTAAGATTGCTCTCAGGCCAACAAAGCCTCAGGTAAAATACAACCCATGTGAACTGAATTCAAAGGGATGATTGGAAAAGAGATGATTATAGATGACAGGTTGAAGTCACATGTTTCGTGCTCTCCATCCAAGAACCCAATAAAATTAAAGGAGAAGAAGAAACCATATGTTAAGATAGAGTAAAGAAATTCACAGGGAAGCAGAATCACTGGAACCACAGAGAAGGAAGACAGAGGACTGCGAGGGGAGCTGCAGGCTAGTGGCTGTGGTGGGAGCTCAGGAAAGATGGTGTGCCAGTGGGCCCAAGGCTGGAGCACAGCTGTGAGGAGGGGGAGCACTGAGCACTGATGAGAGAAGGTGGAGCACAGCTGTGAGGAGGGGGAGGAGCACCGAGCAGTGGTGAGAGGAGGTGGAGCACAGCTGTCCTTAGGAGAGGACAGGGAAGTGATGTCACTCTGGCTAGGCTTCATGTTGCTCTGAACACATAGTGTGTCGTGGGCCAGAAGCATCATGTGTGCGTGAGGGTTGTTGAATCAAAGAACTTAAGGACCTGGGAGTTAGTGACAGCTCAGGAGAGCCATCCTGCTGTGTTCTCTGAGCATCTTCATAAGGAGGGAAGGGTCCTGCTCTCCCTCCTCTTCTCAAGCCGCTTGTTGATTTGGTCAAGATGGACATCATCTCTTGTGCCTCATCATACAGTCACACGGCTAGTATGGTGCCTACTTCACAAAGGCATTTTCCTCTGAAGCATTTTCTGTATTCACATTTCATTGTTCGAAGAAGAACTCCAGGCCTTCCCTCTGGAGAGAAGGCCCGGTTCACCAAATCAGCCTGACAGACGGTCTGCCAACTTCCTCCCTATTGGCGTCACACATCCAGTCCCAGGTGACAACTGTGTGCCTGTTTGCCTGGCTTCATGAAGTCACAGCAAGAGCAGATCAGACACCGTAGAGGCCGCAGGGCAAGTGCAGTAGCCAGAGGGCCTGAGCTATTCTTCCTGCCAGACTGTGAGCAAAGTCCACAGGCCGAACAGCTAGAACCAGTGTGTCACCTGCTTGACTGTGTCACTTGGTGCATGTCCTCTGTGCTATCTTGGTGTAATATCTTCTTTTAGAAGATACTTTTGGAATAGAAATACTACATTGCACCCTTCAGCCTGGATTAAGAGTTGAAATTACCTATAGTCATAGCTGTTTCTAAATTAAAAACAACTTTATTGGCTGGGTTTATTTATTTCATTTTGGAAGGGTGTATTTTTTTCCTACTTCTACTGGAAAAATTACAGTAAACTTAGTTCCTTTTTTCCACAAATGTCTTTTATAGTTGTGGAGGTGACGTAGCTGGCATGGATCTCATTTGGAGCCAGCTGAAGGGGAACCTCCTCGCTGGTCTTTTCCAGCCCCCAGAAGTCCCCTGCAGTCCATGCTTTAGGGCCCTTCCTTTATCTTCAAACTAAGCAAACGTCTGACCGAATCCACATGCTACCATTTCCGTCTCTCTCCGTGCCTGTCACATCTCTGTCGTTTATTCCGTCTTCCTGACTTTCCTATAGAAAGACTCTGATTAAACCTGGCCCAGCAGGGCAAGCTTCGGCTCCCAGGGCGCTCACATCTGCAGCCCTGTGCAGTGTAAGGAGTGTGTCCATTGCACACGGATGCGTGTGAGCATGGAGTCTGAAGGCATAGGCCAGGCTTGTGGAGCTAAGAGATGCAGACAGAAGCCTTGGAATTCTTGCCTGGTCTGGCAGGACAGCTCTCCTAGCCATTGGTTCCCAAGTGGGTGGAGGAAACAAAAGGTCAGTGAAGACACTGTGATAAGCAAGAAGTGCCGTTTTCATTCATGCACTTTGCCAACAGGGTGAATGACAGGGTCCTGAACATTCGTTCCTCTGATGGATTCATGAGAACAAAAAGTCATTCGCTCCAGGGTGCTCCTCCCAGAGAGCCTCGTCTTTGAAGCAGTCATAGATCATGAAGCGTTGGAAACCAAGACAGCTGAGCTCACCCGCAGGTTCCCAGGCTCATCTGACAGAGGTAACAGAGCTCCCAGAGCCGGGAGCTGGCTGGGCATGCTTCAGGTAAGATGGGAGAACGGGGTTCTGTGCCCTAAGAAATGGGATGTAGTTAGCAGCATGGACAGAATGAGAAGAAAGGAATTTGTTTCTTAAATCCAGTAGTCTTTTCTGCTGCTGAAAGATACATGTCTCCTAGTTTATTTTATGTTACTGTAATGAAATGTCACAGCTAGGCTATTGTATAAAGTGGTAGGTTATTGTTTATTTTTGGTTCACAGTTCTAGATGGTCAAGGTTGAAGGGCTGTCTACTTCAACCCTGTGCTGGCCGAGTCCTGAGGCAGCACGTGACGTCACATGGCAGGAGACAAGAGTGTGTGTGTGTGTGTGTGTGTGTGTGTGTGTGTGTGTGTGTGTGTGTGTGTTTTCTGGTCCCCAGTAAAACCAGCAGGATTTAATTAAGGATGCGATTCCCTAAGCACCTCCCAAACCTCTAGACACCACAGTTGTATACTGTTTCTATTCTCTTAGAATCTCACAAAGGAGGTTAAATGACAACGTGTAAAACAGGAGACAGAGTCAAACCACTTCTGAAGCCCGGAGCCCAGAGAGATTGATAGCCACAGGCCGTGCACGTGATCCTCGTCCCGGAATGCTGGGTCAAGCCAGCGTGTCCTTGCTCCTGGACCTGAAGGACAGCGTCTCACAGGCCACGCATATGCACACTATGCGGTGCTCAGTGGGCCTTTGAGATGGAAGGATCAAGAATTCACCCAGTGATGCTCTGCAAACTGGCCCAGAATCCTCCCTGGGACTTTCTCCCTTGAGACATATCCCAAGTTCCTTTGGATGAATCACTGCTTCGTCCTGGTGGCAAGTAGACATTCAGGTTTTCTGGGCTGGGAAGGAACTCTAGAAGAGAAGGCAGTGGTCTGGCAAATGGGAGGAGTGCAGAAATACAGAAAAATGGAGTCCCAGAAGCTCGTTTACGGAAGGTCCTGGGTCTGCCTGCTGCTGTGGTTTGGAATTCATTCTCTCAGCAGCTCTGTAGCTCTGGGTTCTGGGGTTTGTCATTCATTTGATGGACAAGACTGAGGCTCATGAGGCCTCTAACACTTGATGCCTGGCTGACATGCGTTGAGAACCTGAGATTTTGGGTCTTCTCAGAGAGGTGTGCCATTCCTAAGTCCAGAACATGTGTCTGGCCTGCTCTCTCAGCGGATGAGCAAAGCCAGCACACTCTTCTTGGGTTTATTAAATCTCCCTGAACAGGTCACCTGGCTTTGGAACCACTGGGGGAAAAATTCCCTGAGTAGAAAATGCAAAATGGCAAAATGAATCTGTCTTGTGTGTGTGTGTGTGTGTGTGTGTGTGTGTGTGTGTGTGTGTGTGAGAGGGGGGGGGGAGTGTCCCTTCTGGTTTTTGAATGTTATTCAAATTAAGGATTACAAGCCTTCTCAGCAGCTCACTTTACTACTTCCAAATGCAAAAACAAAAACTGATCCAGGGTTTAGAACAAGGCATTTGTTATTTGACCATTAGAAAGAAAGGACTCTTTCTTTTTAAACTCACAGTAATGGAGACTCAAGTATGGAAAGTATTGGAGAAAACATTCTAGACTAATCCCCTTCCTTGGCCCCACCTCCTCCCACACAAAAGCACAAATCCCTTCCCAACTACCTCTGGAGTGATCTTGAACTCTAGCGACGGAACGGCTCTGTCTTGAGGCTCCATGTGGCTTGATGGCAGAACGACTCTATGATGAATATTGAACAACGTCAGAGGAAGCAAAGCTGACAAATTTGATGCCCTCGTTTTTCCGCTTTGTCCTCTCCAGGAAAAGAGATCTCTATGAGTTTCCTGTTGCCATTGTCACAAATTAACACAAACTTGGCTTTTAAACAAGAGGAATGTTCTGTCCTACAAGCGGGGTGAGTCTCACATGGCTAAAGTGAGGCCTCCACACAGCAGCCAAGTCCTGGGCAGGCTCGAGGGGAGAAGGCCCTGTCCAGTCTCTGGAGATCAACTCTTTCCCTGGCTGGAGGCCAGCAGCACAGCGGCTTCTGATTCTCTGCCTCAACTGCCCCTTATTCTTTGCATGAGCACCCTGTGAAGATGGGGGTCCATCCAGATGTTCCAAGACAAGCTCTTCGTTTCAAGACCCTCAATCACGTCCACAGTCACTTTGCCACACGAACTTACATGTCCAGAGGTTCTAAGGATCAGAGAATGGAGCACAACTTTGCGGGGCATCAGTCAGTCATTCCCCTTGCTCTAACCTTGGTTTTAAAGGTGGATGCCTCCCAGAGGCTAAAGAGAGAACAATCTAGGAGTTACAAAGAAACCAATGTCCATTTCCAGACCCTGGGAAGAGGCAGGGACACTGGGGCTGATGCTGCCGTTCTGTCCTTCCATGCGGACACGAAATCCACCTCATCCCATAGGACATAGAAGCAAGGGACTTGCCACCTACATCCACAGGATTCCAATCTGTAACTTGCCATGGCAACATCAGAGACTCCCTGGCAGGGATTCCGAGCTTACACCAAGGGCATTGTGGGCTGGAGAACATCATGTCTAGGAATTCTTTCCGGAAAGATTCCAAGGCTGCTTGACTTGTGGTGGGAGCAGCCCCTGTCCTATACTTGATTTACCTACCTCCTGGCGACTTCTCGGCTTGAGAATAGCTTAATATGGCTTCTAAAAGTGAACTCTTGTGATATTTCTTCACCCAAGTGTAGACATTCTTCAACTACGTACTGGTGACCATGAATGACCAGAATTGCCTCTATGGGAGCAGTTAAAACTCAGCGTGCAGATTTCCTTCTACAGACAGGTGTGAAGGTGCGATTCAAGATGCACCTCGTCTAAACTTCCTTCCCAACTAAAACTCAAGGCCTGCCCTCCTCCAGCATGGCTCCAGCTCCTGGAGGCTCTACAACTCTTCCCAGCAGCGCCCCAGGAGGCCAGTCAATGCCAATTCAAGGCACATTCTGGGGAGTCAGAGAATGTGGTGTTCTTCCCATCACTGTGTGTGAATTTGTCTTAGCAGAAATGAGAGCCCTCGGTGGCAGAAACTTGGGTTTCTTAAAGCATTTAACTAATATTTGTGAATGACTGAGTGTGGCTCTGGGTCGGTGATATTTAGCTCAGTGTCTGAAACGCAGCAGGCACTCGTTAGATATTTATTAGGCAGATGAACAAATGGACTTCTTGTGATTTTAGGAGCTGTTGCCTGCAGAATAGCTAAATTAATTCTATCATTACTTTTCCTATATAAATATCCAGGAGTATACTTGTGTGTTACAACATAGAACCAGCTTTCCATTTCAACAACAAGAAGAAGATGTGTTTTCTTTTTTTTAAAATTATTTTATTCATTTTCAAGCAGAGATAGAGAGAGAAAGAGAGAGAGAGAGAGAAAGAGAGAGAGAGAGCACACCAGGGCCACCACCTTGTGGGTCTGGCTTATGTGGGTCCTGGGGAATTGAACCGGGGCCTTAGGCACTGGAGGCAAGTGCCTTAACCGCTGAACCATCTCTCCAGCCCAAGAAGATGTGTTTTCTAACTGAAGAAATAGGACATGCTGAGTTTTGCTACTGTAGTTTGAATGTGAAATGTCTTCCATAGATTCATGTTTTTGAACACTTCATCACCAACTGGTGGAAATATTTTGGAAGCTTGTGGAACCGTTGGGAGGGGGAGCCTTGCTGGAGGAAGTGAGCCCCTGGGGTTGGGCCTTGAGGTTTTAGAATCTAGCCCCGTTTCCTTTCTCCCTCTGCTTCCTGCCTCTAGCTGCAATGTGGTGAGCCAGCCTGCCTTGCCCTCCCCAACCAGAGTGTAATGCATCCCCTGGAAGCTGCCAACCAAAACTAAGCCCCTTCCTTAAGTAGCTTCTGGATAGACACCCCTCACAGTAATGAGAGAGTAATTAATATCTGTACCATTCATTTGTGTGAGAGTTCTTGCCTTATTCACTGCAGCCGGGGATTAAGAAGGAGGGAGATGGTGATTCTGGCTCTCTGGAGTCTTTTATTGTCCTACCTGCTAGCTAATATTCTTAGCACTACTGGTAGAAAAGCGAGGTCTGGCAGTCCATAACTATTTAACTGTCAACAAATGAAACTGCAGATGGAAAGAATATTTTACATCCATTTCTATCAGTGTTTTAAAATCCCCACATGGCAAGCATACACAGTGAAAGATGTGTGCATTCTTCTATATTTATTGATTTTTAACTTTGCACTGATAACCATGATTATAATCCCTTCCCATCACTTTTCCCACTCCCAGGTCCTCCTCCTCGGACTCTCTTCTTCTTTCCAACTCGTCTCTTCTAGTTTGATGTCCTCGTTTCTCCCTCCTATTCTACAGGCCACTGCCAGGTCATGAGATCGAGGCCACTTGCTATCTGAGTGACAGCATTCAGAAATGGAGATGGGAGAGCTGGAAGCCCTCCTTGCGGACTAGCTGTTAAAGTACTGGCCAGTGCGCAGCTGGATGCTGGGGAATGAAAGTCACCAGTGGTCTTTCCCAGCGGTGGACCTTGCAAGCGACACAGCCAACCAGCCAGGAAAGCTGTGCTCACTGGTGCAATATCAGCACAATCCTTATGGGGTAACATCGAGTTCTGTGATTGGATGTGAGGCCCACTCCATGTGAAGGAATTCATACTTTGTACTGAAAATTTAGCTAAAAGCCTGACTTTTTTATTAGGTCATAGGCCCCAGGAGGAAAGTCACTGATGTTGTTTAGCATTTAGCTAAACATATGTTGTGCTCATCAATTGCCTCTCAATATTTATTCTTTGCCCATAAACAAGTGCTCTTCTCACCTTTGGTTAGAAACACTTCTTTTTGCAGTTGGTGGTGACGACTGAGGAGACTTCGAACCCATCAAGTGCTGAAAACAAGGGACTGTTGAGTGCTCGGTGGTACATGGGACTTTTCTATCACACCCTCCAGGGCTCAGGAAAGATCTCAGAAGACAGGGCAGAGAGAATGTCAGAGGCAGAGGATTGGGGGAGAGCTCTGGAGCACCGTCTTCTGGACACGAAGTGGCCTCACAAGGATGATGTCACCTGCACAATACTGGATCCATCCCATTATGACACGGAGGGGAAAAGGCCAAGAACAGACACTAAAGCAGAAGAGAGACTCAGAAGGAAGAGCGGGCTCAGTGGACGGGGTGGGAGAGGGGAGACGAAAGAAGGTAAAGAGGGCATTAGGATCAAAACAAATGATAAACGTGAATGACAATTGTCAATAAAAATGTTTTCTTAAAGAATGGCCACTGTGATGTGTGAGATGGTCCGTGAGGGGCAGAGTCTGTCTTTACCCGTGTGCTAGAAGAAGCCAGTGTTAAACCAGGATGCGGAATATACGCCTCACCTCCTCCCTGGTGGAATCTGAGGTGTAGATCCACCAGCTCACTAAACTGAATTGAAAGCCGGTCAATACTCTCTCAAGGTTAAAAAAGCCGGTGCACACATTCAAGGTCATCGCAGGTGCTCTGCAGAATGCGCATTCTCAGCTGCATGGGACAGGGTGAGAGTCTGCTTTCTTGCCTCAGCTCTCCTGGACGAAACACGGTCCTCTTCTAGTACTAGGTCATCCTGCTCTGTGCTGTTCGCTGGGGACTTCCCTGTTTAAAACACCTCCAAGCACAGTGTGTCTAAGTCCGAGAAGGCTGCCATAAACCTTACAAGGAAATCTATGTTAGGTGAGCCTTTATGTAGGCATGCTTATGATATTTTCTATGTTAATGAATTAATTATATATATTAAACTAGGTCTATTTAAAGAGAAACAAGGTTGTATTTTGATTAATTGACAAAAATGTGGCAGGTACTCATGAGACCCTATTCCTATATTCCTCAATACTTGGTAATTCAGAGTTTATGATGACTTTATAGACTATGCAAATCCAATTTATATAAGTTTACATTCTTGGTATTTGGTCTTTTGCCTTCTAAGTTTTTCAAAATTACGAAGTATTTTACTTTAAACCAGTTATTTCTCACAGTTCTTACATACTCATGAATTTGTTGCCATTGAATGAAATGGCACGTCAAGATCCCAAGTCTTCCCACCCCAGGGTGGATGGCTTTGGGAGTCAGGCTTGGTCTTCCTCCCAGAGCAGAGCCTTCCTATCAGGCAGAGGAGATGACAATCTTTTTCCCATTTAAGGCAAGCAGCCCGCCTGGCTCGCAGGAACGCAGTATTTCCCTTGCAAATGAGCTCCCCGACCAGCTTGTGTTGTGATTTGGGCAGAGCGAGCTTCAGAGCTTCCCCACAGCAGACACGTCCTCGTCCTCGCTGGCACTGCGAGCTTGAGCTCGGCTCGTGCGTGCGGGGGAGCCCTGCAGAAGCAGCTCTGGGCTCCACTGGGATTTCTCGCTGCAAACACTTCTCCTGCAGTGTAGAAAGTGCTCTTTTTGCTTAGCTTATTTATCTTCGATAGTAAACCGAGTAATGCCAGGCTTATCTAAGCAACATTATCAAGTGAATTAGCTCAAACTGAAATCAAAACTAAAGAGCATCCAAAAGTTTGCCTGGTGTCATTCTCCCTAAGGACACCATGTGACTTGATTGTTAATTCTCTACTGTGGGCTTAGACCTTTCTACAGAGTAGCTTGTTGGCTTAGGGGGGAATTTTCTTGCAGTTGAATCGGTAAAATATTCATTTTAAATAACAGTATTGTCAAACTTAAAACTGTCTCATGCTATAAATACCCAGCTAGAAGCAGGTAGTAAGTATGGGTTCCATATTTGAAAAATAAATACAATTGGTCAATAAAAATAAAAATATGTCTGTGTTCACCAGTAACGAAATAACGTGCATATTTAAAAACACTGTAATTGTTTACCTACTAAGTTGTTTCCTAGATAACATTACGCCAGGATCTATGAAAGCCCAGTCAGCAGGTACAATCAAAGGTTACTAGGCAGAAAGGAAATGGTTGTAGCCACATGAGAAATCTACCACATGCGGAAGATACCTTCACACATTTATCCCATAAGATAACCATCAGCCATTGGTTAAATTGTGTGCTTATGGATATTTAATGAAGCATTGTTTATAAAGTGCAAACTTAGAAACACATTACATGCCTAATAATTAGGGAGAATCAATAAGTCATGATCTTTCCTATGCCTCACTTAAAAATTATGCCGCTGCACAGAGGAAAGTGCTAGTTTGCTGCACCAACATACACCTAACAGTGAGAATTTAAGTCTAGCAACCTCATGTGTTAATGAGCCAGGTAAAGTCTGTGCGCTGCTTGTGGGAGTAAAACCTTTCCAGGCACTGGGAAATCGGTGAGGCCAAGATGCGGAGCCAGCGTCTCCTGGAGGCTTATGCTCTAGAGAAATTGTCACATGGGTGAAAAAGAAGCCATGTCCAGGAATACTGATAGCAACGGTGTTTGTCGCAGAAAACAAGCCTTTGGACAAAGTAAGCATGCGTTTACAAGATCGTGGATAGATCCTACTTCATGTGTGCCTGGAGATGAGCGGCTGGGACTGACCCAAGTGCACGGCTCAATCTTGTAGGCAAAACAAATCCTGAGAAGACAAAAGGCAAACTGAAGAAAAACACACAATACCACACTTAATTGTTTTGGTATTTTGACAAAGGGTCTTGCCGTATAGTTCATGCTGGCCTTGAACACACAATCCTCCCGCCTCTCCTTCCCCAATGTTGGAATCGCGGCTCTTCATCACCATGTTTGACCTATTATTGATTTATTTAACGTATTTAAGTTTGCAAACCAACACTTTATGTTAGTGAAGAATGAGCTGGGAGCACAAGGAATGTTCAGGATGACCTCTAAAGCTAAAGGAAGTTAAATGTAGTGGACACTTTATTCCCGTCCTGGACGTGGGTATTGGGATTTCCGCCTATCTTTTGTAAGTATGAAATAAAGCACAATATTGTCCACGTTGGTGTGTCAGCTGAAAAAGACAAGGCACAAAAGTGAAATCCATAGACTCTCATACACGTGTTCACAAGTGTGCACATATAAAATTTGCTGTGTATACTTACCCTGTACAGAAGTGCCTAGAGTTAAGACTCGTAAGACTACTGGTAATGCTTTTCTTCTCATATTTATTCATTTCTAAATTAAACATACTATATCTGTCACCAGAAGAATATTTTTGTTGAAATACTTTAAAAATTCAATCCACTTGGGTCCTTGTATTGAAGTATGTGTTAAATCAATTTTGGTTGGCAGTTCTCTGGGAGCCCACAGCAAATACCCCTTACTTAAAACCAGAGTTTTGTGGACGACCTATGGAAGACTTTGGATTTTATGGTAACCATCCTTGGAGACTTAAATGGTCACAGTACCGAGAACTGGGGAAACGGTCCTCTTAGCAGTGCCAGACTTGGGGAAGACATTGAGAATACAGAGAACAGCATGCAGGGAGGAAGGAAGGTGGTTCCTCAGGAAATCGGAGGAGAGAGTATCCATAGATACGCTCCCAGATGTCTCTGGACAAGCAGAAGGAAACACTTGTGTACTTCCTCCCGGTTCCTGACCCTCTCCACCCGCATCCCTTCTTCTTGAGCTTCCACATGGGACACAGGGTGGAAGGAAGGGCTTCAGGCCACACAGAGCTTAGCAGAAGAGCCCCAGCACCCACCCACCACCCACCGAGCTCATCTGCTGGGTGCGAGGGAGGTTTGGACAGTCACAGGGCCAGGTTTCCTGATTGCACACCCTTTCTGCAGAACTCTTTCAGAGTATGTAGGTCAGGCAAGCAAGCAGAGGAATAGGGTTCCGCTAGTTCTGTGTATAAGCTGCAAAATAGTCCCAGCAGCTAGAAGTACATCATTCATAATTAAAATAGCACCACTTTGTTGATAAAGCCAGTCTGCTGATGTGTGAGCCTTGGAGTTTTAAGTAACCAACAGTGTTTTTCTTTCCTTTCTCTGGGGTTTCCCTTCTCTTTAACCTGAGCTTTGCTGTGGGCACATGGAGCAGGAGCTGGCAGTCGGTCTGTTTGGACTCAGCAGTGCCCTGACCATGATGACAGCTCAGGAACCCTGGCCCCAGCGTTGTCTGATGCATAGGATGTGACCCTGTATTTATTGATTTTCAATGAGTGAGCGAGAGAGAGAGAGAGAGAGAGAGTGAGAGAGGGAGGGAGAGAGAAAGTATAGGCCCACCAGGGCCTCTTGCCTTCCCGCTGCAAAGGAACTCCAGATGCATGCGCCACTTTGTGCATCTGGCTTTATGTGGTACTGGGAAATCAAACTGGGGCCAGCAGGCTTCATGAGCAAGTGTCTTTAACTGCTGAGTCTTCTCCGCAGCCCAACTGTGTGTATTTTTCAACCTGTTATTGACATATAACAAGCAGATGCTGAAACTGTCCATATTGCATGGCAGTCTATCTATTTGCTCCGTGGGGCACTGGGTCTCAAATACAATATTCACACAGGGAAGCCAGTGGCTCATCTTTCCTTCACGGCTGATCTCCCTCCTTTGTCCCCAGCTTGGAAAGCTGCTGGGCCACATGGTAAGTGAAGACACGCTCCTGACAGGAGGAGCTGGAGCCCTTGAGAGCCATCTCTGGTTACCACTTCCCTTCCTCCTCCCTCCTTAGTGAGGAGAAGCAAATGACCGTGTGACATCTGAGTCAGTCCTGGGGGAGATGTGTGAGGTAGAAACTAGCTCATTTCTTAACCAAAACCTGGAGGGATAAGCAGGGTAGGACGATGGGAAGTTGGGAGGAGAGCAGAATCATCATGAATGAATGAATGAGTCCATTATCTGTCCGCTCTCAGAATGAAATGCAGAATGGCACCCGAGACATAATTTTGCCTCTGGTGAAAGACCACATGTAGCCGGTACAGGAAGTGACTCATGTCTTTCCCTCTAACCCCTGTGTCCCAAAGGCTGCCTGCAGATGCCCACGCTTAGTCAAGGGCTGGAAGCCTTGTGGGGGTGAACACCGGAACTCTTACTTCCTGGTCGTGACATCTTTGGAGATCCCCGAGGGACTCGTGGAAATTCCCTTCCAAGGTCTTCTCTTGATGCGTGAGCTCTGACTTTCCTCCTCCCTCTCCTCTCACCAACGTAGGGCTTGACTCTCTAGGAAATCTTTTTTTTTTCCATTTTGTCTCAGTGACTGCTTCTGAGGAGCCCAAGCCAAGACAAGGCTGCTTTAACTCACTATGATTCACAAAATGCAAAAAATGAATGTAATTTTACTACTGCTGTTGCTAAGTGGCACGTGCTCTTTAGCCCGGTTCATCTGAGGACCGGTTGCAAGTGTCACCTCTTTTGTGGGCATTTTCATGGGCATCCTGTTTTGAGGCAAAATTCAAAAGATAAGTAATACTGAAAAACCTTTACATTTTGAGAAGGAATTTGAGTTCTCTGTAATGTTGATCAGATCACTGAGTAGGGGTCCCCAAAGGGTAAATGAAGGAATGGGGTGTCCAGCAACAACGCTGGTCTCCAGTCTTCATCCCTTAGCCCGCTGAAGTCCATAGGGAGCCAGAAGTGATTGCGTGTTCACTGGCTGATGTCTTTTTGGTACCATAGTCTATTCTACCTATAAAATTCATGACTTCGCCTAAATCTCCATACCTCAGTGGGCATTACTTTTGTTGCCAGGGAAGACCAACAAAGGCTTCATGGTGACCTCATGGAGATGGGCGGGGAGCTCAGAGGAGGTCAGGGCCTAAGGCATTTCTGCCACAGACACAAGCAGAAACCGTATCTGGAGAAAAGGCCGTCCGAAGTGAGTCTTTAGAGATTCTAGAATGAGCAGGGAATCCCCGTGTAAGGTGGATGCTTGTTTAAATAAGAGAGAACACATATGACAAAAGAGTAGTGTGATCATAAGACATTCCCTTTTCCCACAGGCCAGGGATCTCTAGGGGAGCACGGATGCTCTTCCCTCGGCTCCTACAGTTGACATGAGAACACTGCAGACATGAGTGGGTAGGCAGAAGACAGGCCCACACACTTGTGTGATCTGGTTAGTCCACTGCAGGCCAGTATGGCTGCTGCCTGGGTTAGCAGCGGCTTTCTCACTGCTGTGAACAGAGACCTGACCAGAAGTAACTTAAGGGAGAAAAAGGTTCAGTCACTCTCAGTCCCAGGGGGAACATTCCATCATGGCAGGAGGTACAGTGGCAGGAGCAGGGAGTCTGCTTGTCACATAAACAGGCTGGAATCCAAGGGGGGCAGAAAGTGGGACCAGGTTCTGAAACCTCAGCAAGAGTCTACCTCCTGAAGGTTCCTTGGCCTTTCCAAAGAGCACCAGCCGCTGCTCAAACCCGTGACTGGGGATATTTTTCATTCAAACCACACCGGGTCATGGCCCATATGCTATGACAACCTGCTCTGAGCGAATGGCATTTTGGAAGCCATTTTCCTAGTTGCAATGACCAACTTCCTGAGTCAAACGATGTCAGGAATGGAAATGTCCACACTGTAGAGAGCAGGGTGTGACAGTCCTCTAGCAAAGGGGGGACAGCTATGCTCCCTCACACTGTGAGGCCAGGGAAGACATCTTTTAAGTTGCTTCTAACCTCTCCCTAGCGTTCTTCCCCAGGCAAAGGGTTTCCTGAAAATTGTGTTGAAGGTAACAGAACTCCATCAGCCTGAGTTCTGGAATGACCGAGTGGGCCCGAGTTCCCATCTCTCGGAGCTTTTCCTGCTAAGGAGGTGGACTTCACGATAGTAAGCCAAAGATGCAGGCTCGCCTCTTACAACAGCTGGTTCGACTTTAGACCTTGATCATCACTCCTCAGGCCTCCTCACGCTGCAGCCATTTCAGCAAGAGACTCGTACGTAGCCTTCAGGGTTCCTCGGCCAGCAATGCCTTCCTCGATGCTCCCTAAACAGCAGCATCCGCATCACCCGAGGGTTCAGAAACGCTCCTTTCCGTAAAATCTCGGGTCATTGATTCCGTGTGCTGAGTGAAGTGAGGGGACCAAGGCTAAGGTCACCCCTCTGCAACATCTCCGAGCCATTCATCCCTTCCTCGACATGTGCGGTCAGCTCTAGGTGTCCAGAGGAACTTGTTCCAGGATCCATTGGAGCAATTAGCTTCTTGTTGCTGGAACAAATCACATGACTAGAAGCAGCTTTATGGAAGAAAGGGTTTATTTTCAAGCTTACAGTTTCCAAGGACGTTTCATCAGGGCAGACACAAGCATGGCGAACATCACAGACTTTACATATCCACAAGGGAGGGGAGGGGGACAGAAAGTGTGAGCGGGCTCTGAACACACATTGCACTAGACTAATAAATCCCAGGTCTGCCCTCAACCACACACCTCCACCAGCAAGGCTTGATCAGCTTGGGACCTAGTAGGAAGTTTAATCATAAACATCTGAGACTATGGGGGACATTTTACATTCAGACCACCATAGCCACAAACCCTAAAAGCCCCATCCCTTTTGCAAAATAGCATGGTGTTTGCACACATCCCATACATATATACCCTCGATAAATTTGCATTATGGTAGATGACTTACAATCCCTAATGCAGTAGAAACGGAATGCCGATAGGGACACTGTGCCGTGTAGGGAACAATGACAAGGAAAGTCTACAAGCTCAGACCTCGGAATATTTTCAGTGGCCGTTGGTTGATGCGGAGTCTTGGAAAGTGGAGCCCGTGGATGCAGACAGCAGGCTGTGAGGAGGAATGGGTTGATGAGCGCAGCTCTGGGAGCTGATGCCGGGATGGATAAGCATGAGCCCGTGGGCTCTGGGCCTTCCAAGGAACCTAGAAGTGGGAAGTCAGCAGGTGGGAGGCGGAATTTTAGGAGCTAGTAAGTCATGTCTTGTGGTGTTGTGGTTTTATGCTTGGAACCCTGATGTTGCATTTTGTCTTTAGACTGTGATGTAAGTACGTCTAGCAGTTCCCAGCGGGCGATTTCTCCTTGTTGAGTGTGTGATGCATTCCAAGAGACCTGCTAAAAGGTTTTTAACCTTTAACAGATTATTTTCATATATGTGCATAGTGTATTTTGAAACACAGTTCCATCCTCTTGTCTTATTTTGTTCCCATCCTCCTGTCACAGAGCCTCTTCTGCTCCCCATGGAGAGATTGTTGGAGGCCATGAGGCACCTGACGCACACGCACTGCTTAGAGATGTGTGTCCTGCCTAATTATTAAAGTGGCTGCGACTAGTTTTGAAACTACTGATATATTTTTGGAAAGAATTTGTTGTTTTGTTTTATTTTTAAATATTCTCTTGGTTTATAAGATCAAAAACATTTCTTTTGTTAGCTTTAAATTACTTTTTTTCTCAATTCTCTTCACTCGATTATCTTTTCCACTTTTTTCATTTGATACTGATAACTGAATTACCAAATCATCTTTCTTGCAGAAGTATTGAACTTCTTAACTTACCAACTCAACATACAATCATCTCCCTCTTTCATCCACCAAACTCCTTGGAGACAGGGCTCTTGAGTCACAGCCATTTCAGAGGAAATCTCCCCAGTTGTCATCCTCTAGCTCCCAAAGAGCTCTGAGAAAGAGGCTTCTCTTGTCAAAGGAAGGCTCCCCCGATGCAGTCTTTGGGTGCTGGCTGCTGTGGTTCTGATGAGCTGGAGTCATCCAGGCTTCATTTGCTTACGACTTATGCAGCCAGCACTCCTTGGTGAGCTTATGTCCTTATTGGACATTTTATGCAAAGAGCAGGTAGGGAAATAAGAGAAGTGTGAATTTGTTATCTTCCCCACATTTAGGGGTGAAGCAGAGAGATAGGGTTAATGTCCTCCACAACTATGATGCACAAAAGACCCTCTTGTTACATCTCCAGTATAAGCTCATTCATTCATTGGTCAACCCTCCCTCTCCATTGCCCTGAAGAACATGCTGACAGGGTCCCAAAGTTGGGGTTTGGGCTTGAGGGCTCCAGTAGTGGACCCAGGCACATCTGGTCCTCAGAGTGAATCCCATGTGCCCCAGAAGTAAATTTTGCTTCCTTTCAGATTGCTTAAGAAGTTATCTTTAACACTGTATAACTTGCCTACACTTTATCCAACCACCAAAACAGGAGTTCAAGAAGGAGATGATTGATTGAAAGGAAAGTAAGCTAAAGGCTTTGGGAGGAATCACTAGCTCTGTCTCTCTATAAACCACAATCAATTTTACAGATATAGTACGTTACAAACAGACATCGTCATTGATAAAGGGTCACCTATCAAGATCTTTTAAAAGCGGGGCAAGGAAAAGACTAGTAGAACTCACAACCTAGGTGAATGACATTAAAATGCAGCTTATAAAAGAAGCCTCTATACAGAACACATAGAAAAGTCACCACAATTATTTATTTTAAATGCAAATTTAAACTAGAATGTACTGTTTAATGGGAAATGAGCAGATTAAAAAATAAATGTCTCAGTTCTATAAAGGATAATGTTAGTCACTCTCGGTGACTCTTGAAATGAGACTGTTTTGGCAATTAAAAGCCTTAAAGTGAATTGATCCGTATGTGTCAAGAGCCCTAAAAACAATTCTTTCACCTCAATGGTCCCATTGTACTCATTTATCTTAAATAACCAGACATCTCAGTTGGAGGTATAGCTCAGGAGTACGCCTAGCACATGGAAAGCCTTGGGTTTCATCTCCAGCGCCTCCACCCAAATTCGATACCTGGTTAAAGATGTCAGATCAGGGCTGGGAATGTCGCTCAGAGAGGCTGTGGTTTCCACCTCCAGGACGGGGTGGGGTAAGAGATTGAAACTTAACCACAAGTCTAGATTAGGAGGAACAGGTGTGCACGTGAGAACATGTATGTTTCATATTCTAGGATCCGGGTTGTTTTGCTCTTTTACATTAATACATATGGGTGTTGCACCGATGAGGAAACGGTTTCAATTTTAATAAGATGCCAAGGAAAGACAATGTCCACACAATATAAGCAGATGCCAAAATATTAGACTAACCTCTGGACTGGGAAGGACACTGGGGGCTCAGTCTCAGTGACCACATGACATCACACATACTTTAAAGACCTTTTCAAATTAATTACAGTGTGCATAAAAATATGAGGACTGTGTTTGCAGAACAACACATTTAAACCCACCAGTTGGCTGATTAGATAATTATTCTGCCTTGTCTCGTGTTGGGGTTCCATCTTAAATTCCACCAGGTTCTCCTGGTGGACTGAATACATTTTCCCATTGTGAAGGACTCCACCCATGCCTGACTAGCCCTAAAGTCTTTAACTAACAAGTGAAATTAAAGGGCCGCTGCATTTTACTCAAAATTAAATCTAGCCTAAAGTTAATACTATAATGCTGGGGTGATTTGTCTCTACTTAAAAAAAATCCCCAAATAAGAAATTTACCAAAAAGTACAGATGGATTTCAAAAGTCTGCAAAATCAATGACTACAAAACTTCATCTGTGAATCTCAAAATTAATTTTGTTCCCAATTAAGCACCCACAAAACAGTTGCATGTTTTTCAAAACACTTTCCCTACTTACCAACAGTTCCTTTGTTCAGCTGTGCTGAATTTTCCAGACACAATTGTGTGTTAATCTGCACATGGGAGAATGAGAATTGGGTGAGTAAAATATACAGATTCTTCTTTAATTCCAGGTTCACAAAAAAAGTCACAGTTTAAACTTTTCCATATTAAAAAAATACATTGTTTTTGCAAATGGAAGTACTAAAAATTATTCTCTTATTAAATTAAAATATTATGCAAGCAACATGTTATTGAAAAGTATTTAAATTCTTAAAATTTCTCATCCAAAATAATCACTGTTTAGAATTTTAAAAATGAGTATAAAGCTGGTACATGCTATTGAATAAAGTAATAAAATTAGAAAAAAACAATGCCTATTAATGAAACAGGAGAAACAACTTGTCCCATTTATTCTGAAAAAAAAAAGGTATTTGGACTTTAATATGCTTATTTGGAGTAAAAAAAAAATGGGTCATAGATGCCAAAGAAAGCCAGGGTGTTTTGAGGCTGTATCAAATAAGAATACAGTGTCCCTGGAAAGGGTGACAATAGGCCCGTTGTTCATTCGTTGGAGTGCGGCCCATCTGGGAGCTGGAACCAGCTCTGACCAAGGAGGCCTGCCAAGCATAGGACCTGCTGGAGGCACGTGAGAGCTGGAATGGGTTGCCGGTGACACCCTTGGTCTACATGAAGAGCTGTCACAGGAGAGGCACATTCCAGAGACTGTGCTTGAAAAGACAGAGCTAGGGACCAAGGATAGAATTCAAAGCGATGAAGACTTGGCTGGAGCAGATGGAGAGACGGGGTCGAGGGGTAGCTGCTCTACAGCACAGCTCAGCAAGCAGCATGGATAGTACTCACAATGGCCAGCATGAGGGATTTGGATGCTTCCAACCCAAAGAAATGATAACTGTCTGAGATGGTCAATATGTCAGTTGATCTAATGATCTAATGATTTTACATTATGTAACATGTTTAAACAGGAGAATTTTGGCTCCATATTATCAGGCCTCATATCTATGAAAGGAAGGTCGTCGCTGCCCCCTCAAACCTATAGTGGAGTGGGTAGTGGTGTCATTTAAGTACCACAACGTCAGAGACATCGCCCCCCCTCAGTAACATCACACTAAGGCCGGCGGAACCAGGCTGACTCCTAGGCTATCCATAACCCCCTACCCCATGGACTGATCCAGACTGCCCATGGAGGAGGATATCCAACTGATTGGGGACAGGGAAGAGGGGAATTGGGGAAATGGGGGTAACAACTCATTATTTGTTCATTAAATTTATCTCATTATGGATAAAAAAAGATTGCATCGAGTCATCTTTTCCTATAAGAAAGAAAAGACAGTTATTCTCTGGGGATGGGCAGGGCTTGATTCTGGGATCCCAAAGCTCTCAATGCACAAGCCTCCCACAAAGAATGGAGTGGTTCTCACAGCCTTCGTGGGCTTCTGGTCTTGGGTAGATCACTAGCGACACCCAGTCTAATGAAAATGCTGCACAAACAACCATTATGCTGTATTGTTTGGGGATTCATGAGAGGGAAAATATCTGTTCAGTATAAATGCAATTATTTTCCAATCTGAACTTGGTTGAATCTATAGAATCAAGCATGGAGATACGGAGCTCTAACTGGGCCACTGTTTTCTAGAGGAATTTTAGTGTTAGTAGAAGGCTTTAGAGACCTTCTGAGATGATCTGAGTTTACAAATGAGAAAGACTTGGCCTGGGGAAAAGTGTTAAGAGTTTGAGCCGTCTACCCACCTGTCCTGCTTTGTTAAGGGCCTTACCTGAACACAAGGCTTCACTCATTAATTGTTTTTGTTTTTAAGTTTTTATTCATTTATTTATTCGCAAGCAAAGAGAGACAGACAGAGAAGAATGTGCACACCAGGGCTCCCAGCCCCATACCACATTTTAGCACCATTTCGTGCAGCTGGCTTACGTGGGCACTGGGGACTCAAGCCCGGGTCGTTGGGCTTTGCAGGAAAGCTCCTTGACCAGAGCCTTTTCTCCAGCCCTGCTGATGCATTGTCATGCAGAGAGAGCGCATCTTCACACACTGCTTGAGTGCTAATAGGCAATATGGGTTGGATTGAGGGTAAAGCATTCTTTCAAGTCCTTAGTATTTGCAAAGTAATAAATATTTGTAAAGTGTGACACTTGTCCATAAATAAGAACAAAAGATGAACTATGTAAACTGCTGACACTGAAGAATAGAAAAGAAACCACAGACAACAGTTTTCCTCACCCGTTATTCAACTTTCTATGGTTTCAGTTATTCATGCGATCAGCCATGGTGTAAAAACACAATATATTACAATAAAATATTTTGAGAGAAAGAAAGACCATGTTCATGTCACTTTCAGTACTGTGTGTTCTTATGTTACTCTATTTACCGTTAGTTATTGCCTGTTAATCTTTTGCTGTGTATAATTATCAAACTTTATCGTGTGTGTGTGTGTGTGTGTGTGTGTGTGTGTGTGTGTGTGTGTGTGTGTGCGCTCTCATAGAACATTCAGTATATGCAGGCTTTGGTACTACGGTGGTTTCAGGAATCCACTGGGTGGACGTATTCCTAGAATACATTCCTCATGGATCAGAGACACTACTACGCAAGTGAAAATGATGTCAGTGCAAGGCAACTTTGAAGAGTGAAATAGTTGGTTTGGACCCTTAGGTGTCCCAGGAATTTCGAGTAGACAATGACCGGAGTGGAGGGACATTCACTATGTGAGGATTGCATAATGTGCAGAGAACAGATGTGAGGAACGAGGTTTTAGGCTGGGTGAGGAAGGCAGCCCTCAGGCAGGTTCCTCAGCAAATCCTCCAACAACCCTTCCACAGCCCTGGGTCACTGGACAGAGATTCATTATCGAAGAGCTAACTTACAGCCTTCGTAGCAGGAAGGACATGAGTCATGGACCCCTCCCTCAGTGGTGATGCTGTCAGAGGTCCTCAGGCCCCAGGAATTGCCCCTGGGTCCCAGTGGATTGGCTATCACTGCCCCAGGCCACAACCTGCAGAGAGCAACGTCCAGCTGAAGAAAGGTGCTGGCGCGTCGAAGAGCGCTCAGCCCACGGTGCTCCATGAAGCGGGTTCGTTGCTGTGTGAGCAAGCAGCCCACTGCACCCCCAGGCCCTGCCGTGTGCACTGCACAAGCCAGTCCGTCACTCCCAGGCCTCAGCCCTGTGCGGCCCTGGGACCACAGGCTACCGTGTTCCTGAGGCAATAGGACTTTTTCATCCTTCTTACGGTCATGTCGGACTGGCATTGCTGGAGCTTCCTTGCGCTCCCAAGATTATAGTCACTTGACTCAGACTCCATCAGTGGAGGGAGAAGGCTTTGTGGCTGTCTGGCAGAGTATTTATTGGGCTACAGAAACTAGAATTGACCGCTTTGACCAATTCTATCAAAAATAGAGACTCTATCAGGGTGTGATGTTTAGTTACAAGGCACACCCAAAGAAGGCAAGCTATGTGCCTCCGTGAGCCAGAAGACATTCTTCTTACCATCAAGCAAAACTTAGACACAAACTGAAAGTCATGGAAAATCGAATGAGTGACAACTTTCACATTGTGGGCCAGTCTCTCTCTCTCTCTCTCTCTCTCTCTCTCTCTCTCTCTCTCTCTCTCTCTCTCTCTCTGAATATTTGGAAGACAAAACTTCATGTTAGGCTGAATGAGCTACGTCCCTGTGTGTTACATGTTCTGTCTTCTACACTGAGGGGACAGTGACCATGCACAGCCTTTCATCCTAAAGTAACTGCAGAAAGTGCAGCTCTGCGTGGACGGTTCGTGCATTTTCCGAGCAGAGCCTCTGCCCTGCACAGACATCTGCACATAGCTGTGAGCTACAAGGAAACACTTGCAAGTGAATGAAGGAACAACACTAGGTGGTTAATGAAGGACTTCCCTCACTTCACTGCCCTGCTGTGATGGCTTGGGGTCCCCCAGAGGAGTGGGTTCTGAATGCTCCATCCCCAGCTGATGGCAGTTTGGGAATTGAGCTTCCCCTTGCCAGTGTTTGCTTCACGGTCCTGTTGCTGTTGAACATCTGAGGTTGGCCAGGAGGCGATGTCCCCCCTCCCATGATGTCGTTCCCCCTGCCATCACGGAGCTTCCCCTCAGGTCTCTAAGCCTTTCCTCCACAAGCCGCTTTCCGCTTCCTTGTCGCACAGCCTGCCAAGCTCAGGGACCTCTCCAGGCCAGGCTGCTGGTGAGGAAGTAAGTCTGGCCTTTCCTAATTGAGATTTGCAGTTTTGTAACTGCTGACTTGCTGAGGACCCGCGGGGGCTCTGGGAGGACTTCTTTCAAACAGACAGAACCTCAGGAACGCTTCCTCCGCTTCTAGCTTCTAATTTCCTTCGGTGTTTTAGCTTCTGGGATGCTCTCCAGGGGGGCACTTTTTGGAAGGGTTCTTCCAGACCCCCCTACAGGGTTAACAGCTTCAGAGCCAGACACCAGGTCCCAGAACACGCTGGTGCGGAGCTGAAGGCAAATTTTAAAGAGTGTTATTCCCCACTTGGCTGTCCTCTGGCGCTGGAAGGGTGGCTGTGGGTGCTGCACTTTTAGGTACCCTTGAAAAACACTTTCCTTTTGGTCAGTATTTATGCCCAAACAACACAGTGGTGGTTTATTCAGTGACAATCAAATAACAGTTTCTAAAGGGTCCTGATTCCAGGGATAGAGCTCTATTGTCGTCCCTTGTCCACATGCCTGCCTGCTTGCCAGCAAAATTAATGACTTTGGAGACTGACATTTCTGCAACCCTGGAGAACAGGGGCCATTTCCTGGCATGAGATTTCTCTACTGCAATGCTTCAGGGAGGCTGTCTGACCTCCTGGATAACCCAAGAGGCAGAAGCTGAAAGCGTCTGCTCGCCTAAAGGTCTGTGGTGGCAGCTGTCACTCTTAGGCTTCCCAAGGTACGGAAAGACACATCCTCTGCTTAAGGACCTAGAGAAAACTGCGTTCCTTATTACTTGAACCGGACTACAGCAAAAGAAATGCGAGAGGGACAAGGGCCACGCAACAGGTGAAGACAACTGTGCCTACGTGAAAAGCTCAGGAGACTTGGCATGAAAAAACCTGAGTATGAAACCGTGCCTGGCACACAGCAGATGTTTAATTCAACCAAAATAATGTCAACAAAGAAGGCAAAACCCCACACATTTTTAGAGAAAAACAAATGAAATACCAAACAGTGAGGCAGTGTAAGACACAGCTTCCTTTTTATTTGGCATTTATTATTTTGAAACCAGCACTGGTCCAGGGCAACCTCTTCTCTTTGAGGCTCATGGCTTGGGCTCTTAAGTTGCTGTCTGGTTTCAGATGGGTTTTGCTAGGAATAAAGCTGTGTTCTTCCAGCTCTGTGACTCAGGGTCATTCATTTCCCTCTTTGCCACAGTGTAGAGACAAGACTCGGGAGAGAATGTGAGCAGCGATGCTTTCCTACCAGGACATGCTGTATAGCTGGAAGGAGTTCTTCTGTGGAATTATGCAACACGAGAAAAGACACACACCTTCCAGACCATGGGGTAGAAGACAAGGTACTGTTTCACTCATTCCCAGAGAGAGAGCCAAGGGATCAGCCCCTTCCCAGCCCTGCGGTGCCTCTGCTCTGATGGCATCGATTTGCAGGGGCTTATCATTCAGACTCAGTAAGCTTGCAGAGCCTGATGGATGCAGGTGGTCCTGCCTGACGTCCCTCAAGGTACAGAACCCTGCTAGGACGTTCTCAAGGCCTGATTTCCGCATCCTCTGGGACTTCCAGGAAATGGGACACAGGATCCCTGGCTCCCTTCTCTTCTACCCCACCCACTCGGGCTCATGGTGACCAGCCCTCCTCTGTCCCTTTCACGCCCATCTGCTCTGAAGAAGCCTCGGCATCACCACAGTATCACAACAACATTGATTTAGGAAGCTGAAAGCCCACCACTGGCTGTCAGCATACTTAGCTTCCCATGTCAGCAAGCAGACGGGACACCGATCAGAATCCTGCTTCTTATCAGGCTGCTCTGGGGACCCTGAGAGAATTTGTTCAGAAGGCAACGCTCTAAAAGATGCTAAGAAGTTTTCCTGGCAACGTTGTCCTTTAATAAGGAGCTTTCCATTCCCTTCTGCTTTCAAACCCACATCCGTCTTGACTGCCTGCCTTGTTCACAAGCTGTCATGCACCCAGAGACTGCAAGGCGCGAGTCAGATGGCTCTGCTACTCTCTTGGCCCCAAGGTGCCAGGTTTCCCGGCTGGCCTCCTCCCTCTCTGCATGATCAATTCCTGGAAGGCAAAGTGGGGGTGGAGGATTTGTAGGTAGCTTTTGGGGTCTAGTTTCTTGTACATGCCTGCTTCCGAGGAAATGATAGTGAATGAAGAATAAGGAATGGATACACGAATGAATAGACTGTTGTCACGCAGATAGAATCCAAACAGCTCACAGCTGAAGTCCTAATCAATCAAAAAGACAGCGGTCCCGCAGCCATCAACATGCCTCCTTAACTGCGCAAAGAACACAGGGAACCCCCCAGCAAATTCCCCCTTGTATAGTTCAGACATCGTTTCCAACAACAGCTTTCCTCAAGGACTTCTCTCACATCCATTTCTAAATGGCCTCAGAGAGGGATTTCTGGACCTTGTAAAGGATGGGAGAGAATCAATGAGGAGAGAGGGGGCTGAGTTTCCTCATCTGCCAAGGACTCTATCATCAGGCTTCCAGCCCAGCTGATTTGCTGTGGGAAGTGACTCCTGCTGGCACTTTTGCCCCTTTGCCTCTAATCCAGAGGGTTTTAGAGTTCGTCCTGCATGGATATAACCCACTTAGATGAGGACTTCCGCAACAGCTATGCCAACTGTACAAAGGCATGACAAATTTCACAATAGGGCAGAGAGAACGCTGACATCGTTCCATACCTTTGAGCTCGTTGATCTCCAGATGGTAGATACAGCTGTGCTGCTGAGACAGGCAGAGAGGAGTTCACAGCCTT
>PVHP010017270.1:0-27044 GCA_004024765.1 Zapus hudsonius
GGGGGAGGGGCTACAAAGGAGGCCGATGGAGAAAGAATATTAATATAAGGAATAAAATAAAAGGAAAACAATAAAAAGTAGAAAAAGAAAGACACGCTAGTGCCCGGGAGGGGCGGGATAGATAGAGGGCGGGAGGATGGGGACCGAAACACAAGGAAAGCCGCCGTAGGAAAGCCTCAGGCGCCGGCGGGCAGACCCTGCCTGCCTGGACGTCTCACTGCCTCCTGCGAGCACTGGTCAATGTTGGTGGCTTCCAGTTGTACAGATCCTGTGCTCAGAGGTGCCTGGAATTCAGTGGTCGGTCACAGCTTGTGTCCACGATCTGGATCCCTGCTGAAAACCCTGGCCTTTATTTCCTGAGGTGTGCGGCATGTCTGCTAGTCAGCCATCTTCCTACTCTTTTTAAACTTTTTGTATAGTTTGTGTGTGTGTGCACTTGTGCATGTGCACACATGGCCACATGCATGTGGAGGTCACAGAAGAACTTCAAGATGTCTGTCCTCTCAGGGAACTGAGAGGAAGAGGGGGTCTAAAGATTTTAAGTGCCATGGTGGGAGAGATTAACAGAGACATTGTCCCCCTCAGCTACAACACATAAAGGGGGGTCAACCTGGCTGCCTCCAGTGCTATCCATAACCCTTTACCACATGGATTGATCCAGTGTATCCACTGAGGAGGAAACCCAGAGGATTGGGGACAGGGAGGAGGGGAATGGGAATAAACACAATAAAGATTTAAAAAATAAATAAATAAAAATGGAAAAATTCAATAATTAAAGCACAGCATTTTACAGTGAACACATTATTAAAGTTTTAAATAAATAAAGAATGTCTGTCCTCTCCTTCAACCCTCTTTGAGACAAGCTTTCTCTTGCTGTTGTTTTGCCACTGCATGTGCCAATATACATGGCTGAAAGCTTCTGGACTCTCCTGGCTATGCCTTCCATTACCATAGATGCATTGGTATCACAGGCATGTGCACCATTTTGTGTCCAGGTTTACATGGGTGCCAGAGAATATCAAACCTGGATCATCAGGCTTGCAAACAAAGCACTTTTCACCACTGAACCATTCCCCAGCACCTGAGGATTTTATTTATTCACTTTTGTGTGTGTTGTGGATTGAACCCAGATCCTCAAATATGCTCAATGTTAAAGAAGAAACAAACCAATATATTGGCCTCTGATTATATTTGAAAAGCAGAAACATACAAAAGAACATATTTAAATGATCATCTTTTAAAGTGTGAAAGGATTTGTGGGTGGTGGGATAAAGAATGACTTTTATACAATTACCTTTTGTATGTGAGCATTTTCTCATTTCTGAAAAAAATGATATTTATTTTTATTGTAATATATTCATTGTATATAGTGCTGGGTTCTATAAAGATAATTTCTTTCAAGTACACCATAGATTTTGACTATATTCATATTACCGTAACTTCTGCTTTCTACTTCCTTCCCCTTTCCCTCTCATCTTATACTCCTTCCTTCCCCCAGTCTATACAAACTCTGGGATCCACAAAAGAGAGAAAACATCCAATATTTGTCTTTCCGAGTCTGCCTTATTTCACTTGATATGACGATCACAAGTTGCATCCATTTTCCAGCAAACTGCATAATTTCATTCTTATTTATGGCGGAATAAAACTCCTTTGTGTATATATTCCACATTTTAAAATCCATTCTTCTGTTGTCAGACACTTAAGTTGATCCCATAACTTGGCTATTGTGAGTAGTGCTGCAGTAAACATGGATATGCATGAATATTTGTGTTACCAAAGGACTGTACTCAGGAATGGTATAGATAGGTAATATAGGAAATGTATTGTTGAGGAACTCTCATGCAGACTTTCATAGTGGCTGGATTAGTTATATTTCTACCACCAATGTATAAGGGTTCATTTTGCCCATATCCTCATCAACATTTTTTGTTTTCTTTTTGATAAAGTTGCATGGTAAATTTCCTCCACATTGAAAGGTGTAAGCAACTATTGCCCGCTTTACCTGGGTCAACTCACAAGAGAAGGTGTGGGGAGGGTCATCAGACCCTCACCTGAGATTCAGATGCCCCCCCCCCAGCTGTATGCAATAATGCTTGAGGTCTGATGACCTCAGGGGACACTAGAGTATGTAGAAAATGAAGATCAAGGAACATTGAGCTCCATCTAAGGTGATTTCTTTGGAGTCTCCATTCTCTGTAAGCCCTCACCCTGAGGCTGAGGGATGATCTTCCACTGAAGAGCTGCTTTGGAGGCCTGTGCTCCTGTAAGCAACCCTCACCCTGATCAGTAAGAAACCCCTAATAAAACACATTTGTCAACCAGACTGGTTTGGTTTAATCGTTCTTTGGTCTGCTGTTTGTGGTGTATCTGGGGGAGAAGATAGGTGTTCACGTCGCCCCAGGAAAAGTCTTTCCCATGACATATACATTCTGAGAAAAGTGAAATAGAATCTTAATATAGTTTTAATTTAAATTTCCCTGGTGGTTAAGCATGTTGAACATTTTTCTATGTTTATTGGAAAGCTGTGCTTCATCATTTTAGACTGTTCATTTCATTAGCTCATTTATTGATTGTATTGTTTGTTATTCTGATTAAATATATACTTGAGATAGAGAGAGAACAAGAGATAGAGAGAGAGAGAGAGCACACAGCAGGACCTCCTGCCACTGCAAATGAACTCCAGATGCATGCATCACCTTGTGCATCTGGCTCTATGTGGGCACTGGGGAATTGAACCCTAGCTGTCAGGCTTTGTAAGCAAGTGCCTTTAACCACTTAGCAATCTCTCCAGCCCTTCAATATTTTGGTTTTTTGAGTTCTGTAAATATTCTCAATATTAAGTCTCTTTCAGAAATATAACTAGTAAAGTTTTTCTCCCATTCATTAGTCTGCTTTTTCACTCAATTAATAGGTTCCTTTCCTGTGCCCAAAGTTTTAAATTTTATGAAATCCCATTTACCATTTTTGTATCATTTCTTCAGCTATTAGAGTTCTCTTTAGAAATTCCTTGCCTAGCCTAACATCTTGAAGTTTCCCCTCTAATAGCTTCAGAATTTCAGATTTTACATTAAAGTCATCAATAGGTTTGGATCTGAGTTTTGCATTGAATTGCAATGGATTGCATGTAATCTGTAGACCACATTTGGCAATCTATATTAATTCTGCTGATTCATGATCATGAAAGGTTTTTCCACCTTTTACTGTTTTCTTCAGCTTCTTTCTTCAGGGTTTTATTGTAGACGTTGGGCTTTCATTCGCTTTGTTAGGTTTATTCCTGAATATTTTTATGAAGTGATTGCGAATGGGAGTGCTTTCCTGATTTCTTTTGCAGCATGTTAATTATTGATATATAGAAAACCTAATGATTTTCTTGATTTTGTATCCTGATACTTTGCTGAAAGTATTTATCAGTCCTGAGAGTTTTCTGGTAGAGTCTTTTAAGTTTCTAGTGAACAAGGTCTTACATTCTGCAAATAAGGATGCTTTGACATCTTCTTTTCCTATTTGTCTCTCTTCCATTTCTTTTTCTTGTCTCATTGATTTAGTTAAATCTTCTAAGACTATATTGAATAAGAGAGGAGAAAGTGGATATTCTTATTTTATTCCTAATTTTAGTGGAAATACATGAAATATTTCCCATTTAGTATAATGCTGATCATTGCTTTGGCATATAGATATTATTTAGGGATATGTTTCTTTTATTCTTAGTTTCTTTGGAGCTGCTATCATGAAGTGATGTTTGATTTTGTCAGAAATCTTTTGTGCATCTTTTGAGATGATCATGTGACTTCTGTCCTTGAGCCTATTAATATGATGCTATATTGAACCATCCTTATATACCTACAGTGAAGTCATGGTGAATGAACATTTTGATTTGTAGTTGAATTCACCATTTGTGGCAGGGAAGACATGGTGGTAAGCTCATGGGATTGCTGGTCACATTGCATCTGCAGTCTTGAGGCAAAAAGAGGAATATTAGTAATCTATTTGTATTCTCCTTTTTATTCAGTCTGGGACTCCAGCACATGGGAGAGTGCTACCCACATTCATCGTGGCTCTTCCCACATCAGCTTAACTTCTCTGAAAGAACTCTTATAGGCATGCCCAGAGGCTTGTCTCTAAGGTGATTCTAAATTCAATGAAGGTGACAATTAAGATTAACCATAAGTCTAGTCCTTGTCAACTTGACACAATAATACACTTTTACTTTTTAACATTCTACTTCTGGTCCCAAGAGTCCTGTATTCATCCATTAATGTAAAATGCATTTAGTCCATTTCCTTTTAAAATATTATTTATTTATTTATTTATTTATTTATTGGCAAGTACAGAGAGACAGAGAAGAGAGACAGACAGAGAGAATGGGCATGCCAGAGCCTCTAGCTACTGCAAATGAATTCTAGATGAAAGTGCCACTTTGTGCATCTGGCTTTATGTGGGTACTGGGGAACTGAACTCAGGTCATGAGGTCTTGCAGGCAAGCTCCTTAACTGCTGAGCCATTTCTCCAGATCCATTTTTAGTCCATCTCTAAAAGCCAAAATTCCAAAATTATTCAAAAGTATAATTGCAGAGTCTCTTTTGAGACTCAGGTAGTGTCTTAACTGTGATTCCTTATAAAATCTAATATATAAATTAAATACTTCAAATATATAATTGCACACAGTAAAAATTCCCATTTAAAAATTGAGAAGTTGGAGGCTAGATTAAAGGACTGGGCTAAAACCCAGCAAAAGAAACACCAAATCCTACAGCTCCATGGCTTGCATCTGGAGCTTATGGTGGTATCAGCTGGGGTCCAAAAGGCTTTGGTAGCCACACTCCTTCAGACATTTGGGGTCCATGTAACCTCTCTCTTGGGTTGGTTCTACTCCATGCCTTCAGCTTTCCTCAGCAGACATGCCATGGCCCTGGCATTTCAAACATCCTGAGATCTCTACTGAAATACAGGCTTCACCTTCACAGCTTCATACAAAGACCTCTTGTGCCTTTTTGTAGGTTATACAATCCTGCCACATATTACCTGGGCTGAGTGGCTTTCTGGAACAATGGTGCAAGCCTCCATAACCTCTTTGCAGTTTAAAGATTTAATCCATCAATGTAGGAAAGATACTGATCTATGTTAAAATTCATGGTGGTAATTGCCTCTCTTCATGGGCATGGGGTTACTGGTGATCTCCAGCTGCTTCCAGGTTTTTGGCAGCTTACTCAAAGAATTTTAGAAGCGCACATACAAGTAGTTACGCAAAAAGAGATTTTTGTTAAGAGCTAAGAAAATAGATTAGCAGGTATAAAAAACATTAACTATTTAAATAAGCTCAATTTTTCCAAGGTTGCATCTTCTGTGTCTAGGTTGTGTGTGTGTGTGTGTGTGTGTGTGTGTGTGTGTGTATGTCTGCTCAGAACAATGTGAAAAATGGTTTCCATGGGACCAACATGTCTACTGTCAGAGAAGTCACATTTCTTGTAAAACAATGCAACATAATGGATGGCAATGGAATGAGACTGGATGGTTTTAAATATCAAGTTGATAGTCGAATGTGGTATTTAGAAGAGAGTCACAGTACAGACACAGGAAACATGGATTTACTGCTTGATAACTTCACAAAATTCAGTGAATTCTTCAAAGACTTGTTTCAGCCTCAGAAACAGTAAGGTTTTGCATAGCTTCACATTAGCCTTTATGAATTCTGAGTATGTGAATTCCATGGAAGCATCTCAGAGGTAACGTTGCTTCTTAAGTGGATCCTTTAACCACTTTATTTTCTAGCCTAGAAGTTTCTAAATGGGAATACACAAAATGATACACTGAGTGGAGGGAAGGTGGAATGAAAATACTAGAGATTTTTCTCTGTAAAAATAAGAAAAAATGAAGCATTATTAGCAGCTAATATCTAGACACTAGCAGGTCTCACTCAGTCCATTTATACAGAAAATTTTTATGCCATACAGTGTTTATGATTTGCAAGACAGGCCATCCCAGTCATTGTATGTTGGCTCCTGTCTATGTTCTGAAGTTTATGTCAGCATAGGTTAGTGGATTTGATTGGTAGAGTATATTAATTAGCAAAGTAGAAACTAAATATCAAAACTACTCATGGAAATAAAACAAGTATTTTTATATTTCTTTTGTACTACAGGCAACATCAAAAGACACTGGACTTTTGCTCTTCTTTTCTTGGTTTATTTCTTTTAGCTTTTTTCTTTGTTTTGTTGTGGGGCTAAGCCTCTTAAGTGCTGAGCTTATAAATGTGCACCCTGAGACTTTTCTTCCTTAATTGCTATGGATGTGTAATACTATGCATTTCTCTCTAATCATAGTTGTCATAGAATGTAAGTGGAGCACTAATGACCTTTTAATTAGTGTGTTTAATTTTCTGTAGCTGCCTCACAAAACTATTCTGTTGTTTTTTCAGGTCAAAATATTTTCTAATCTCCATTGAGATTTACTGTGTGACCCATAAATTATTTAAAGTAATTATTGTTTAAGCTCTAATAGTTTGGGAATTTTGAAATATCTTTCTGTAATTAATAGCTAATTTAATTTCATTATTTCCAAGGAACATACTTTCTATCATTTCAATTATTTATAAGTTGTTGGATTTTCTTTTGTCACCCAGGATGAACACTACATTAGTGAGCGTTCTGTATAGACTTGGATAAAGTAAGAATTTTGCTGTTTTGAGTGAAATTTTCTATTTTTGCTACTTTTATAAAGATTATTTATTTGTTTGAGAGGGGGTGAAGGGTGCCTGGGCTTCTTGCCACTGCATATGAAATCCAGACCCATGCAGTACTTTGTGTGTCTGGCTTTGTGTGGGTACTGGAGAATCAAATCTTGGCCCACAAGCTTTGCAAGAAAGTGCCTTTAACTTCTGAGCCATCTCCACAGTCCCTTGAGTGAAATTTTCTATAAATACCAGCAAGTCTCTGGTCATTGGTAATTTTGTTCAGTTTTTTTTATAACCTGGTTAAATTTCTGTATAGTTGTCTACCAAATACTAAGAGTGCCCAAAACTTTCCACATATAATTGTAAATGTATTAATAATTTCTTCTTTCAGTGGTAGCAGATTTTGTTTCATGTATTTTGAAGCTCTGTTGTTTGAGGCATGCAAATTTAGAGTTCTTATATCTTCTTAATGAATCAATCTCTTCATACTCATGTAAAGCCATTTAAAAATATTTTTATTTATTTATGTGTGTGAGAGAGAGAGAATGAGAGAGAGTGTGGGTATGCCAGGGCCTCCTGCCACTGCAAATGAACTCCAGATGCATGTGCCACTCTGTTCATCCTGTTTTAGGTGGGTACGGGGGAATTAAGCCCAGGCCATTAGGCTTTGCAATCAAGTGCCTTTAACAGCTGTGCCATCTCTCCAGCCCATGTAGAGCCATTTTTTTATTATTAAGTAGAAATTTTGTATGTACAAGTCATGTGTTGGTGGTACCTCCTCCTTGCTCCCATTCCACTGTGGGCCCTCTTCAGTGGGATTGTTGCTATGCTCCATGGGGCTTGAGGGCTACGTGTTGTGTGAGCAGCAGTCAGTCATTTGGTTTGGGAGGGCAATGCCTCTACATAGTCTCCTACCATGGCTCTTATAATCTTTCTTTCCCATCTTCCACAAAGTTCCCTGAGCCATGATAGGTGAGTTTAAGTCTACTTTAGTTTTGAGCTCTTAGCAGATTCTAAATTTCTGCATTGGAACATTTTGCATATCTGTGGCGTCTGTCTTCTTCATCCCGGCTTGGGATGTCCGGATTGTTGTGGAAGCAGCACTCTTGCTCATCTTCCCACTTTCTCTGAGGTTTCATCTGGGCCCTACCTGATGTTTTAGGGGTGGTCCATCTCCTGCCAGGGAGTCAGCTAGCATTTCTGGTCTTGTTGGTAGAATTAAGTTGTCCACAGTTCTCACTGCCTTCTGAAAGATGAAAACAGATTCTTCAGTGGAGAATGAGATCAGTGTAGGTGAAATGGGATTAAGCATTGTCAGTTTGGCAGGATTGTAATGTATGTTGTCTATTTTTAGGTACATGGTTAGTGGAAGCTTCTCATTGGAGTCCAGATTCTTGGTCTCCATTAGAATTAGGATCCTGTTTCCAGCTATGGGTTCCTTGTCACTGAGCAGATCTCTTAGCTAATCAGAGAGCCCTTGATTACCCACCCAGGTTGAGTGCCACTACTACACAGATGTGTACATCTTTTCATGCTATTTGCTGTCATATAGCAGTGTCCCCTGCTTTCTCACAACATTGCTGGCCTTGTCCCCCTAGCAGCTCATGTAGTGTTTTCTCCCAGTATATGGGCTAACCATCTGGGAACTGGCTTCCTTCCAGATTCCAGTCAGGTCTCTTGATGTTGTGGGTTGGCAGCCTGTGCTGTCTTCAGCACTAGGGTCTTGTCCTTTACCTTAGGCAGGTAATCAAGTACTTTCACAAAAGCCTGTCTTGTTTTGGTGACATTGTAGGTCTCTCTGATCAATAGCTCAATGAAGGTAGTAACTGATTTCTTGCGCTGGTAATTACAAGCCAGATCCAAATGTTTTCAGGATAGGCTTCATCCCACTCTCTTCAGGGCCCTTCTTACCAGATGATCACCTGTATTCTTTTGGAAGATTGTATATTTTAGCCTACTGTCCAAGATTAAGGGTTCTATGGTACCAATTCATTTTGGATTTAGTTTTGTGTATATCTCACCTCCTCCCATACCCCCCCAGCCCTTTCATCTCTGTTATCTCTCTCTTGAGTTGCTTGTCAGGTTTGCTTGCAATTTCAGCTTATTCTGGTTAGGAACCACAGATGAAGGAGAATATGTGGCATTTGTCTCTTGTGGGAGTTTGCTCAATATGATCTGTTCTATGTCCATCTATTTTCCTGGAAATTTTACAATGTTATTTTTACTTACTGCTGGATATAATTCCATTTTGTATATGTACCACAACTTTGATATCCATTTGTCCTGCAATGGGCATCTGGGTTAATTCCAGTTCTTAGCTATTGTGAATTGAACAGCTATAAACATCGTTGAGCAAATGTCTCTGTATTGGAGAGAGGAGTCCTAGTAGAGGAATAGCTGGGTCAGTTGTTAGGTCTGTTTCCATCTTTTTCAGGAGCTTCTACACTGATTTCCATAGTGACTATACAAGTTTGCATCCCCACCATCAGTGAATGAGGGTTCCTTTTTCCCTTGCATCCATGCCAACATCTGTTGTTTGATTTTTTTAATGATTGCCATCCTAGCTGGATTAGGTGGTATGTCATAGTTGTTTTGATTTGCATTCCCCTGATGATTAGGAATGTTGAACATTTTTTTAAGTGAGTATTGGCCATTTGTATCTCATCTTCTGTGAATTCCCTATTCAGCTCACTGCCCCATTTTTTGAGTGAGTTGTTTGGTTTTTTTTTTTTTAAAAAAATTATTGTCCATAATGAGTTACATTATTTAGTGGGCCAACAATGGGTTGTTATCCCCAATTCCCCAATGTCCCCCCTTCCCATCCCCAATCAGCTGGATATCCTCCTCCGTGGGCCGTCTGGATCAGTCCTTGTGGCAGGGGACCATGGATAGCCTAGTACTCAGCCTGGTCCTCCTGGCACAAGTGTGTTGTTACTGAGGGGTGCCGTGCCTCTGGATAGTCTCCCCCACCACTGCTCTCACAATCTTTCCACCCCCTCTTCAGCTCAGTTCCTTGAGTCGTGGTGGGTGAGGATTAAGGCTGCTTTAATGTTTACTTAAGTTTTTTAGTTCTTTGCAGGTTCTAGATATTAGACCTCTGTCCATGGTGTAGCTGGTGAAGATTTTTTTTTCCAATCTGATGGTGGTCTGTTGGCTCAGTGTATGGTATGTTTGTCTGTACAAAACCTTTTTAGCTTGATGAGATCTTATCGGTTGAGTGATTGTTGAATTTTCTGGGACACTGGGGTAATGTTCAGGAAGTTTTTCTCCACTCCTATGTCATAGAATGTCCCCCCTATTTTTTCTTCCGGGTTTTAAGGGCTTTGGGTTTTATATTGAGGTCTTTAATCCATTTGGAGCTGACTTTTGTGCATGGCAAGAAGAGTGGGTCTAATTTCACTTTTTTACACGTGTTAGTCCAATTTGCCCAACACCATTTGTTGAAGATGCTAACTTTTCTCCAGTGAACGTTGTCAAAAGATCTTTGTCAAAGATCAAGTATTTGTAGTTCCTTGATCTAAGGGCTTGGTCTTCATTCTGTTTCATTGATCTGTTTTTATGCCAGTACCATGCAGCTTTTGTTACTATGGTAATATCCTTAATAAATTTCCTTTTTATTAATTCTACTTTCACTAATATTACCATAGAAATTTTGTGCCATGAATAAATAATGGATATTTTAAACTTTATTATTTTATTTATTTATTATTTTAAATATATCACCAAAGATTTTTGCTTTGTGTTTGTTATAAAACATATGTTTTGCTCAAGTATGATAGTGGCTCTATGATTAAAAAATACAAGTAATATGCAAGTATAACACTTTAGATACAATTATTCCTAACTTGCAATATGTAAAATATATTGTAATTTACACTGATTTGCATAACACAGTTATTAATAAGTAAAAATGGTAATGTTCTCATAGTATTTTAAAAATGGAAATAGTGGATTAAATTAAACAGAACTAAACACATTTCTATGCTGCATGAATTTTGGAGTCTTAAATATGCTACTATGTATGGCGAGTTTATACATGGGCTACAACATGCAGTATTCTCCATACTCAAATTTTTGGAAGACAGTCATTTGCTTTAATGTATGCCTAGTCTGTGTGCCTCATTATGGTTAAGATTGTGATAAAAATGCTGCATTTGGATTCTTTTTTAAAAAATATTTTATTTATTCATTTTCAAGCAGAGAGAGAGAGAGAGAGAGACAGAGAGAGAGAGAGACAGAGACAGAGAGAGGAGTGAGCACCAGGGCCACCACCTTGTGGGTCTGGCCTATGTGGGTACTGGGGAATTGAACCCAGGGCCTTGGAAACTTGAGGCATATGTCTTAATCACTGAGCCATCTCTCCAGCCCTGCATTTGGATTCTTTTGTGTTTGAAATATCTTGGTAGCATCAAGCCACTAGTTGTCTTTCTTTATCATAAATAAAGATAAGCCTTTGCAAATAGAATGAAATTTTATTAGATTACTAATCAAATGCTGATTAAATTGGAAGTGTGAATTAATTGTCCTGAATCAATTTAAAAGTCAAATTATTCAGCACTTTAGTTAATATTAGATATTTATTTTTAGCTAACCTAATAATGACATATATAATACAATAGTGTTCCCATAGCCACATTTTACTATATGCATTTTCAGTTACCCATATGGTCAACTGTAGTCCAAAAATATCAAATAGGAAATTCCAGGAAATCTTTTTTTTAGCAGTTAACAAGATATTTTATTAGCATCTTTTAAAAATGTCATACACAAGGCCCTCCTCAGTAACAACACACTAGGGCTGGCAGAACCCGGCTGACTCCTAGGCTATCCATGGTCCCCTGCCCCAAAGACTGATCCAGATGGCCCATGGAGGAGGATATCCAGCTGATTGGGGATGGGGACGAGGGACATTGGGGAACTGGGGATAATAACTCATTGTTTGTCCTAACTCATTATGGACAATTAAAAAAAAAGAATGCCATACATTGTGGTCTTTTTTCTTTTAGCTTTTAATTTCTTTTGCTAAAGCATTTTTTTTTAGTTTGCAAAACTTTATTTAAAAGAGACTTCATTTTGAGAGGGGTTAGGAGAAAGACCCTCCCACAGGTAGATAGGAAGTGGCCTCAGACAGGTGACTTCATGTCAGGTGACACTCCCAGGCCAAGGCTTGCCACTCCTCCCAGCAAGGAAATCTTTAAAAGTCCGTACTTAAACTTGGGCAGGGGCTTTTTCTTCTGTCTGTACTGCTGGCTGGGAGGTGTTTGGAACCGGGCAGTGAGTGCTACCTCTCCCCCTCTCTGATTTCGGTATGTAGATCAGAGAGGGGGAGGGGGAGAAGGGAAATTTTCTTTAATGCGTGTGCTATTTCTTTTCTTCACTTTTTGTGTAATTTATGCACTTTGTTGATGTTTCATGAACCTCACAGACCACGTGGTGGCTGGGCAACCTTTTCATCCAATTCTCCTTTTCCCAATTAATTAATCTAGAAGGAATAAATGTGTGTTAAGATCTATTTCTGTTCCTGTGTATAATTCCTTTTCATTATAGGACACGAACTCGGGGTGGGGGGGTGGGATTCCAAAATTCTCCATATCAATTTCAAATTTGAAATACAGAGAAAACCCTTAGTTCTATCAAAAACAATCAAACTATGGACAGCATAGCAAATTTTTCATTTAAAACGGTTCTATTAAAAATGGGCCTGACCTTGTAAGCCTTAAAAGTGACCAGCCAGGCCAATGGTCCAACTGGGGCAAAAATGGCACATCTATTGTGAGAAGCCAACTGCTCTCCAATCATACTGGAGCAGGTTGTAATGTGGATCCCCCAGGATGTATATAGCTTGATGTCTACATTAAATAGGAAGGAATCGGACTTTCATGGCCTAACCATGAGGGGCATCTTCATGGACATGCATGGCTCTTCTTGTCACTATGTTTCTGAAGCACACTAGGAAGCCGACTTGCTGGCCCCACAGGCTTCCTGCACTGGCTCACATCAGCATGCACATGCACCTCTGGGTTCTGACTGTACCTGTGGTTTTCAGCAGTCAGAAGTCACTCCTAAGTATCACCTGCTGCCTAATGCATCTCTCTTCCAAGGAGGCCAAACCTATTTTCTTGACTTTTGCTATACATTGTGAAGTTTCTGTGTTGGAACAATGTTTTGTTAATCTTGTATGCTTCATCTGGTTGATTTAACAACCACTGATTCTTGTTCCATAGGAATTCTTTATAAATTAAATTATCATTCCTTTTCATGTGTAGGTAAAAGAAATATACACAGGGTGCAACAATATCTTTGGTTTCAGGCCTTCACTGAGTGTCTTAACACATAAGGGGGGGATTAGATAACTATATTTAGTAAAACCAAAATAAAATTGGCTGCTTGATATGGGTAAATAAAAATGCCAAATGCATATGTCACTTTGTGCATCTGACCTTAGTGAGTACTGGGGAATTGTTCCTGGGCTGGTGGTTTTTGCTAGCAAATACCTTTAACTGCTGAACAATAACTTCATCCCCATATTTCTGAATATTCTAGTATCCTATGTGCACATATCCCAAGTAAATTTTTTTCTCTAAAATTTTTTTTCATTTAGTTCCTGTTTATCTTGCTAAGTACTATGATAAAGTAATATCTCCTGTTTTCTTCCTCTTTCCACTGCCTCAGTTCAAACCTTTATCCCCTCTCACTTGCTTTTGCATGATAGCCTCATAACTGCTTTCTAAGCCTCCATTCTGTTTCCCATAAGAGAAACTTGGTCACTACAGTTATTGTTTGAAAAAATGATTCCTATTAGTTCCTTGTTGAAGGTTCCCTAGCATGTAGAAGTGTCTAAACTCCAGGAGAATGTTAAAATAGATATCTCATAAATAAATATGTAATCCAAGTCAGATATCAGGGACTTCAGAAGCATTCAAATTAAAATCATTTTGTATGTTTCCTCACAGGTAGGATTCAGCACATATATAAGATGAAGCCAATCAGATATGCTTCTCTAAGATATGAGAGGTAGAGTTTTTCTTAGGTCAGCAGTAACAGACGACCTTATGTCAACTTATTAGCTTCATGGTTGCTGAGAGGTATGGTACCTCTCATGGGGTACCAATTTTCCTGGTGTTGATCCTTGCTAATATTGTGTGGTTCTGCATTGGCACCAGTAATGATGGTGACTTGAGTCTAGCAGCTCTTTCATTAGGATGGTGGCTAAATGATTTTGGAACTAAAAGCTTCCCAACATATAGGAAATAACAGCTTCCATGTCATTCCAGTTCTGAATTCTAGCTTTATGATTTGCTTCCAGAAGCTCAGGTTAGTGTTTATTTCTTTCGCTCTTCCAGTGACCCTTATTAATAAATTGTAAGAACTAAATTACTTCTAGGTCTAAATGTTTAGGCAGTAAAAGGTAAGAGATGAAACAATTAGAGGGACAGTCATTTTCCAAAGGACAAAAAGAACTTCATATTGCCATCTCATCTGGAGTTTGGAACTTCTCTGATAGATAATGAGAATCCATTACATAAGATGTTACTTAGCATTAGGTTTGAATTTTAGATAGATCAGTACTACTTAAAGTGTGGTCCACACTTCAGTGCTGGTCTAATAAGTGCTTATTATAATGAAAGAATACAGAAATTCAGATTAAGGACTTAAAAATATTTATAGCAATTTGACATTACTGGCACATTCAAGAGAGTGATTAACAAATCCATTAAGTCACATACTTATAATTTCTTTGTGGTAAGGGCATTTTTAATGATTTCTAAGCTATGAGTTTCATAGATCAGTCAGTGTGTCAGTCAGGAGATGATAAAGTAAATCTTGTTTACTAATACATCAGATCAATAGATTTTTTTAATATGGTTGAGTTGTTTTTGTTAACAATACAATACTGGAATTTTTTGAAACTGTATCTTTATTATCCATAATTAGATACACTGATTGTGCAAATAATGAGTCGGTATGCCCAATTCCCTGATTTCCCTCCACTCTGTCCCCAATTAGCTGGGTATCCTCCTCCGTTGGCAAACCAGCTCAGTCCATGGGGCAGGGCTTATGGATAGCCTAGGAGTCAACCCAGTTCCACCCCTTATGTATGTTGTTACTTAGGGTGGCCATGTCTCTGGATATTCTCCTCTTATAATCTTTCCACCCTTCTTCAGCTCAGTTTCCTGAGCCATGGTGGGTGAGTATTAAGGCTGCTTTATTGTTGAAGTCTTAGGGGCCTCTGTACTTCTGCTTTAGGTTGTGTTGAAAATCATTGGTGTCTGCCTCGATGGCTTATCCTGGGTTGACTGGCTGTAGTTAGGTCTCTTGCTTATCCCACCACTCTCTGCAGGGTTTCATGTGGAGCCTCCAATGTAGTTCTGAGGTGGCTCATCTCTTTCCAGGATGTCAGCTATTGGCCTGTGACTCATTGGTAGGGTTGGAAAGGCCACAGCTCTCTCTCTCTCTCTCCCTTTCTCTCTCTCTCTCTCTGTCTCTCTCTCTCTGCCTTCTGAAAAATACAAACAGAATCTCCATCAGAGAGTGAGATCAGTATAGGTTAACTGAGATACACATTTCTGAATTGGCTGCATTCTATTGTGAGTAACCTCTTTATAATTCACTTATAAAGTGAATTTCTCTTTGGGGGACCCAAGATTGTGGTTCCCGATGGATTTCGCCCTGACTCCCACTTCCAGTTTAGGTCTCCTTGTCACTGAGTGGATTACTTGGCCAAATGAAAAGCTGTTGATTACCTCCCCTAGGCTTTGGTACCTCCATTGCACAAGTGTTTTTATCTTGGTTCACTGTTATTTTCCCAGAAGGAAGTGTGTTCAGCCTACTCATGGCAACAGGCTGTGTTTCACATCAGTGGTCTCTGTTTACTTCAAATATCACTGACCAATTTCCCCTGGCAGCTTATGCAGTGCCTCCCAGCACTGCACTAATTACCATCTGGGGGCTGGTTACCATTCTGGATCTTGCAGGGTCTCTCAGTGCTGATTGATGGCTTTCTGTGGTTTCTTCAGCAACAGGATCCCACCTCAGGCCTGGGGTGGGTATTCAAGCGCTTTGACAGAATCCTGTCTTGATTTTGGGAACTCATGGGTCTCTGGTCAACAGCTCAGTGAGGGAAGGAGCCAATGACTGGGTCCAGGAGTTGTGGGACTGATCAATTTTTCATGGGCTTAGACTCTCTCCCCTTCTATTCACAGCCCCTCTTTGTGCATTAGGAGTTTTGTATATTGACTTTATTATGTTGAGTTATAGGCCATCTGTGCCTATTCTTTCCAGGATTTTGAACATGAAGCGGTGTTGAATTTTTTCAAAGACCTTCTGTGCATCTATTGAGATAACCATGTATGTTTTGTGGTTGAGTCTATTAATGTGGTGGATTACATTAATCAACTTCTGTATGTTGAACCATCCCTGCATCCCTGGGATGAAGCCTACTTGGTAAAGGTGAATAATATTTTTGATGTGGCATTGTATCCAGTTTGCGAGGATTTTGTTCAGGATTTTTGCATCTAAGTTCATCAGTTTTCTTGTTGCATCTTTGTTGGGTTTGGGGATTAGGGTGATGCTAGCTTTACAGAAGGAGTTTGGAAGCCTTCCATCTTTTTCTATACCCCTCACGAGCTTCAAAAAGATTGGTTTCGGGCTGGAGAGATGGCTCAGCGGTTAAGGCACTTGCCTCCAGTGCCTAAGGCCCTGGGTTCAATTCCCCAGGACCCACATAAGCCACAAGGTGGTGGCCCTGGTGTGCTCTCTCTCTCTCCCCCCTCTCTCTCTGCTTGAAAATTAATAAAGTATTTTAAAAAAAAAGATTGGTTTCAGTTCTATGATGAAGGTTTGGTAGAATTTGGCTGAGAAGCCATCTGGTCCTGGACTTTTTCTTATTGGGGAGGTTCTTGATTACATTTTTAATATCCGTGGATATGATAGGATTATTTAGGAGCTTTGTCTGCTCTGGGCTAAGCTTTGGTAGTTGGTAGGTATCCAGAAATTCGTCCATTTCTTCCAGCTTCTCCAATTTTGTGGAGTAGAGGTTTTGGAAATATGACCTGATGATTCTTCCAATTTCTTCAGAATCTATTATGACCTCTCCCTTATCATTTCTGATTTTGTTGATTTGAGCCTTCTCTGTTTTTCATTTGATTAGATTGGCCAGGGGTGTGTCAATCTTATTAACTTTTTCAAAGAACCAACTCTTTGATTTATCTATTTTTGTAAAATTGTTTTCTTCATTTCCAATTCATTAATCTCAGCTCTGATCTTAATTATTTCTTTTCTCCTTGAATGCATGGGGTTGGATAGCTCAAATTATTCCAGTGTCCTTAGGTGGTTGGTTAGGTGGTTGATTTGAGATTTCTCTGTCTTTGTTATGAAAGCATTTAGCACTATGAATTCCCCCCTTAGGACTGTCTTCATGGTGTCCCACAAGTTCTGATAGGATGTGTTATCATTATCATTTATTTCTAGGAAATTTTCAATTTACTTTTTGATTTCCTGAACAACCCATCTGTTATTTAAAAGTATATTATTCAGGCCCCAATAGTTGGAGTAGTTTCTACATCTTTTGCCATTGTTAATTTCTAACTTTAACACATTGTTGTCTGATATGATGCAGGTGGTTATAACAATCCTCCTGAATTTGTTGAGGGATGTTTTATGACCAAGTACATGGTCAATTTTGGACAAGGTTCCATGTGCTGCTGAGAAGAATGCATATTCTGTGTCATTGGGCTGGAATGTTCTATGTATATTTGTTATCCTGAGCTGGTCTATGGTGTTGTTGAGCTCTGTTATTTCCCTGCTGACCTTTTGTTTGGAAGATCTGTCTAGGGATGACAGTGGAGTATTAAAGTCTCCTACTATGATGGTATTGGAGTCTATATCTGTTTTGACTTTGAGTAAATTATGCTTTATTAAATGAGGAGCCCCTTCAATTTGGTGCATACATATTTGAGATAGTGATGTCTTCTTGAGATAGCTTTGCTGGGTACAGTGGTGTAGGTTGAAATCCATAGTTCTTTAGGCCTAGACGAGCATTGTTCCAAACCCTTTGGGCTTTTAAGGTTTCTCAGGAAAAGTCTGAGGGAAGTTTGAATGCGTTGTCTTTGTAGGTGATGAGCTTTTTCTTTTTCCTCATTGCCCTGAGGACTTTCTCTTTACTCTCTATGTCTGGCATTGTAACTAAGATATGCATGATCATAATAAGTTCTAAGCTCATGAATGCATGATGCTTATTATCTCTAGGAAGAGAGGGAAAGAAATGAGAAAGAGAACAGTAATACATCAGGCTTTACCAAGATCCAGAATGAATTTCCTTTAAAATAAGATATAAATAATTATAACAAATTGAAATTTTATTATGCTTGGTGGTAGATACATAAATGTATCTTATATTTTTTTATTATTGATTTCTACACTGTGAGCTCCTAGAAGCTGCTCCTATTCCTTGATATATGTTCCCCTCCTCTTTCAAGTTAACAATGATATCCTGAATTTTTGTTATTTGCCTTTCTAAACTGTTCCTGAGTCCAATCAGAGAAAACTGCCTTTAAAGAGCACATGTGATTATGTCAGGCCACCTGGATAATCTTTCTGTATTAAAGTCAGTTGTGCCATATAACATAGTCTAATTGTAGAAATAAAACCATAAGTTTTTTTTTCTGTTAACTCACATTTATTGACTTTATTCTCTGGTATTCACATGAGTGCCTTAATGCATATACACATACATACCCACATAAACACACATACACTGTAGAACAATTTCAAAACAACCAATCTTTTCACTAATGACATGATTGATAAACAAAAATTGTTTGCCATTATTTTTGTTCTTAGAATAAACATATCACAAAAGAAATAGTCATGGCTATGTGGTTCTTTTTGAGGTACTACAGATTGATCCATGCACATGGCAGGAAAACATTCTATCACTGAGCAATATTCCTAGTCCTCATGCTTCTTGTTTTTAAATCACTATAATTATACCTCCATATTTATATATAGTTATATATTTAGTTTCTTCAATTGCCCCATTGTTTTTATTTTATATGATTTGTTTTACATTATTTAAAATATTTATGTAGTTCTTTGTCAAAGGTGAAAGACATAAATAATACTCTCCCATTCATATATCATGCCTTTCTTTTAGAAAATATACTATATATTCTTTTCTGACATATGCTTTTTAATTGAATTATATATCCTAAAGAGTACTCCACAGCAATAGTATAGTTAACTATCCTATTTCTGTGGACATTTTGATAAAGCCATGTTTTATTGCTCCATAGGATATTTACCTGTTTTGCATTTCAGCAATGTTGCAATATTATGTCAGGGTTCTATCTTTCAGTGACTATATAATCTAGTCTTTCAGATCCTTCTATGAACCAGCTTTTTAACAATGCCCTTGTTAACAAGTTAAATCTCTATGTGAGATAAAATTTTTGATATGCTCACTATGGTTGCTTGATTGCCATGGTTTTTAAGTTTTTGAAAATTATTTTTTGTCAAGGTGGTGTGATCAAGTAAGTTTTTGACAAGTCAAGTAAATTTACACAGGGTTTTGAAAAGTATACCTCTCCTTGCCTTTAATTTGCTATTTTAAAAATAGATGATGCAGCATTTCACAGCATCATTTGATACTCGGCAACTTTTACTCAAAGTCTCTTTAGAAATAATTATCAGTGTTATCACAGGTATGACCTCAATCTCTAAATGATGCATGTTACCCAATTGCATGTCATCTCTGCAGGAGAAGCATGATTTTAAAGATGAGGTAAAGTGATAGTCTCATTTCATTTGGCCCTGAGGAGGTTTCTGTACATTTGGGGAACTTTTGTCTCTTAATACCAATCATAACTCTTAAATCCTTTCCCTCTCCCCAAACTCACAATTCCTGTGAGATGACAGTTCTTAGAGCCAAATCTCCCATTACCAACACTCTTTCTTTCCAGCCCAGAAAAATGTTTGTAGATTTCTCCTTTTTCAGTGATGTCTAGGATAATTCTCCCACAAAATTGGAGAGAACTCACTTGTGGTTTGGAAACAAAAATAGTTGTGTCAGGAATTCTGGATTCTGTTTCTGTAGCTCCACATCAGCGGAGGCCTATATAGAACCTAAAGCCATGTTACAACTATGGTTTCTTATTCTGGAAAGCTCTCTTGTCATTTGGGGATTTTTTTTTCCAGAAAGGCTCTCACTTTCTCTCTCCCTTGAGTCCTAAATAAAGTTGGAGAATTTGAAGATTGTAAAGATTGGCAGTTTGTGGTTTAGTTAAATTTAGAAGCAAACATTGAAGATCATGTTTCTAAATGTGGGCAGAAGAGAGATTACTGTTTTTATGAGCAGGCAAGGAACTTGAAGACTGCTCCTAAGGTCAGTTGTTTAGTCCAAAGTGAGGAAACCTCATTAGTTCATATTTGAAATTCCACAAGCATTTCTACCAAATGGCACTGTGAGGTGGCCCTTCCAACCTTTACATTAGGCCATCTCTTCTCTACCTGCTCAGATGTATTCTCCCAAACAGTCTTCCCCAAGTGTCACGTGTATAGAGCGCTATTGATTTTGGCAATCACATAGGGAGACTCCGAACATTCACAGAGTCTACACTTATACCATTGCCCAACAACCTCTTTGCTGTTGTACAGACTGGAATAAGTTCTGACTCCATGGCTCCCTCAGGTAGCTTCCACGGTCCTAACCTGAATGCTTAACCAACTGTTAGCATGATTTTGCAGTTTGGGGCAATTGTATTCATGAACAGGTTTTTATATTGTGGGTGTGATTGCTGGTTAATATGATAATAATCTTATGTTTTTAAAATATCTATTGATTTTCAAGGAGGGAGGGAGCGAGAGAGAGAGAGAGAGAGAGAGAGAGAGAGAGAGAGAGAGAGAGAGAGAGAGAGAGAGAGAAACAGAATGGGTGTACTAGGGCCTCCAGTCACTGCAAATGAACTCCAGTCCTATGCGCCTCTTAGTGCATCTGGCTTTATGTGGATACTGGGGAATCAAACCCAGGTAGTTAGGCTTTAAAGGCAAGCACTTTTACCATCTCTCCAGCCTCAATTTTATGTTTAAAGTTACTGCCAAACTAATTTCCAAAATGACAGTACCACTTTATATTGCTACTAGCAATGTGTGAGTGATGCAATTTTTCCACGTTCTTTTCAGTGCTGTGATAGGGTGACTATTTTTTTTAATTTGGCTATTTTAATAGGCAAACAGTGATATCTCATTGTGGTTTTAATAGGCAAACAGTGATATCTCATTGTAGTTTTAATTTATATTTTCCAAATAGCTTGTGTTTCTTTGCTACTTATGTATCACCCACATAAAATTCCCATTTTTGTCTTTTGTCCATTTTCTATCTGAATTATTTCATTACTATTTAATTGTTAGAGTACTTTCTTTATATGGTCTATATATGAGTCCTTTGTTACTTATGTACTTTAAAATATTTCCTACATATTTTTGTCATTTCATCCTTTTTACAGCCTTTCTTCCTTCCTTCTGTCCTTCCCTCCTACCTTCCTTCATTCCGCTTTCTCCCTTCCTTCTTTCTTCCCTCCCTCCCTCCCTCTCTTCCTTCCTTCCTTCTTCCCTCCTTCTCTTCCTCCATTTCTTCCTTCCTTCCTTTCTTTCCTTTTATTACTTGAGACAAGGTCTTCCTATGTAGCCAAGAATTTGTGATCCCTCTGCTTCAATTTCATTGAGTGTTGGCTTTACAGGTGCTTGCTACTATATCTAGGTTTTTCCAGAGCAAAAGGTTTTCGAATTTGGAGGAAGTCTTTACATGTTTTTCCTTTTAGGCATTGTGTTTTAGGTGTCAAATGTAAGGCTTCTTCAACTTCCCCCAGGTCCCAAAGATTTTCATCTTAAATTTATTTTTTTTCTTAAACTTTTCAACTTTTTTATTTTTACATGTAAGTTTGTGATCTGTTGTAAATCAACTTTAAAAATATGCTTCAATGACTTTTAGTATAGAAAGAGTTATGGAATCATAACCAAATAAATTTTTACAATATTTTGTTACCATAAAAGGAAAACTCATATACCTTAGTCACGCAATTCCTGCACAACACACCATCCAGGACATAGGCAACCATGAAGTTTTGTAGCATAATAAATGTGTCTATTCTGGAGCTTTCATATCATTATTACCATATACTACATGGTCCCTTTTGACTGCCTTCTCTCATTATCATAATGTTCTCAAGGCTTGATCATAGTACAGCACTAGTAAGCACTTATTTCATTTTATTATGGAGTGATATTCTATTGAATGGCTATACAACATTATGTTTATTCATCAGTTGATAGACATTTGTCTTGTTTCCATTTGTTGGCTATTAGAAATATTTGTGTGTGCTATATAGCCAAGTGGAAATGCTGTACTTATACTTTTGTGAAACTGTCACAACTAAGCTTCTATGCCATTTTACAATTATACCTGTAGTATATGTGAGTTTTAATTTTTTCATATCCTCATGTAAACTTGTTATTTTTTACTTTTTTACTGTAACAATCCTAGTGGGTGGGTATAAAATAATATCTCACTGAGGCTTTGATTTGCATTTCTTTGATGTCCAATAGCATTATTCTGATTTGGCTATGAATTGTTCTCCCTTCAAATGTTGAAGGCTTAGTCTCCAGATGCTGGAACTGTTCATGGGTGATTGGGCCATGCAGATATTCTTTTTTTGTCTTTATTATCCATAATTGTATACATTGTATGAGCAAATCTTATGGTGGTGCCCTGAATTCCTTCCTCCCAGTCCCAAACCAACTGGAGACTCTCCTCATGGGCATACTGGATCAGTCCCTGTGGTAGGGGGTTATAAGTAGCACAGCAAGTAATCAGGTTCCCCTCCTCTTTGTGTGTTGTTGCTGAGGGGGGCAAAGTCTCTGGATATTCTCCCCAACCGTGGCTCTTAAAATCTTTCTGGCCCCTCTTCCACTCAGTTCCCTGAGTTATGGTGGGTGAGTATTAAGTCTGTTTTATTGTTGAGACCTTGACTGTCTCTGGACTTATGCTTTGGGTTGTGTTGTATATTGTTGTTTTCTGTCTCTTTGGGTTATCTGACTTGCTGTGATGATATGTCTTATGCTTATCATGGAAATTTCTTAAAGGTTCCATTTGGGGCCTACAAGATAGGCCCAGGGTGGTTCATCTCTTGACGAGATGTCAGCCATCTTCCTGTGGGTTGTTGGTGGAGTTGGATTGACCACAGCTTTCTCACTGCCTTCTGAAAAATGCATAAAAAATCTCCATCAGAGAGTGAGATCAGTATAGGTTAAATAAGACACACATTCCTAATAGGGGGGTGTAGCAAGATGGTGGACAAGTAACAGCGTCGCCAGGACTCTCTCCGTAAAGGTTTGATTTTCCAGCTGGGATCCAAATCCCGGATGCCAGCTGGCCCTGAACCCAAGCCCACCCTCTCCCCAGATCTGACACTAGCCCAGACAGGGTTCCTCAGAAGCTTTCTGCTCCACAGAGGAACTGAAAGCTGCCCCCCTCCCCACTCCAAGTTCCCACCATTTTCTTCTCCTCGCAGCTGGTTCCCAAGCCCATGCCGCTGGATGAGCACCTTTTCCTCAAGGGGCACCTTCCCTCCAGCACCCGATCCTTTGGCGCACTTCTCTCCACGACCCCCCCCCCCCCCACACACACACTTACACAGGCAGACGCGATTCTTGGGCAAACCGACCTAGCTTGGTTCCAGGGCCTGATCTCAGGCAGAAACCTGGGAACCTTGGCAAAGGCCGGTTCAGACGGGTACCTGCCAGGAGGGCACAGGCGGTCTCGGCGAGTACCAGGGATCAGGCCACTGCCAGGTGGGAAGACACTGGGCTCTATAGTTGGGCGTGCTGGGGCTGTTTCTACTGCAGCATACCAATCGGGGAGAGGGGCCTAAGAGGTGGCTCTAAGACTAAAGAGTCACACAAAGAGGGATCCAGATGGGTAAAGATCTAAGCCTATCTGGGGAAAGAACACCCCAACAGGAAAGACTTCTGTTTAAGATCAAACATGGTGATCATTCCACTGGAAGTAAAGTGGGCTGAATAGCACTCCTCAGGGTGCCTGAGTCCCACTCCCCTCCCTGGACATGGGCAGAAGCCAATGAAAAAAAAACATAGAAATTAAAGACAGATCTACTCAACTCAGGGCCTCTAGTCCCATTATGGAACAGGAAAGTGACAAGGAAGTGGGGACAACAAAAATACAATCCCAAAGAGAGAATAATAGGACTCGTTACCACAACTGCAATGCAAACATGAAGCAGTTAATGGCTGATATGGAAACTATGAAAAAAAGACATGAAGGAGATGAAGCTCACCAACTCAAGCATAGACTCCAGACTGAATTTAATGGAGAGAAATATGAATGAATTCAGAAACCCTTCAAGTGAATTGAAGGTGAACCAACTATGGGAGAAGCGAGACAATCAACTGATTAAATTTGATTGGGACTTAAGAAAACTTAAAAATGATTTTCAGGAATCCCAAGCAAAAACAAAAATTGACTGGAAATTGGATCTCACCAAAGAATTGGAGTCTATAAACAAAATTATAGCAGAAATCAAAAATGAAATGGAGTTATAAAAACCTCCCTAGAATCAATCAGTCCCAGAGCTGACAATCTGGAAGAGAGAATCTCAGATGTTGAGGACAAGACAGAAGGAATTAATAAGGATGTCATAAGATTCAACAAATTCAAGAATTCAAGTGAGCATAATTTAAGGGATCTATGGGATACCATAAAGAGGCCCAATATTAGAATCATGTGGATCCCAGAGGGAGAAGAAGCCCAGACTAAGGGCATTGGAAACATTATCAACAGAATTATTCAAAAAAACTTCCCCTATCTAACAAGAGAAAGCCCACTCAACATTCAAGGGACCCAGAGGACTCCAAACACACAGGACATGAAGAAGAATTCTCCAAGTCACATTTTAATTAAGATGCCAAACATAGAAAGCAAAGAGAAAATACTCAAAGCTGCTAGAGGAAAGCAAACAAAAAAAAACAGGCATGTGGAAGTAAAAAGAAAGCAGGTGTGGCTACACTAATCTCTGACAAAATAGACTTTACACCAAAATCAATTAAAAAGGATAATGATGGTCATGTCTTACTCATCAAAGAATGATCCAACAGGAAGATATCACCATCATCAACATATACACACCAAATTTGGGTGCAACACAGTTCATAAAGGAAACCCTACTCAAAAATAAAGCAGAACTAGACTCTACTTCCATCATAGTAGGAGACTTTAATACTCCTCTATCAGCTCTAGACAGATCAAACAAACAGAAGATCATCATGGACATAACGGAGCTCAATAGCACCATTGACCAGATGGGGATAACAGATATTTACAGAACATTCTACCCCCAAAACACAGAATATACATTCTTCTCAGCAGCGCATGGGACTTTTTCTAAAATTGACCACATCCTAGGTCACAAATCTTCCCTAAAGAAATTCAGGAAGATTGATGTAGTTCCTTGTATCATATCAGACCAGAGTACATTAAACATAGATATTAACAATTGAACAGGATCCAGAAAACAGACAAAGTACTGGCGCCTGAAAAATTCGCTCCTAAAAAATAATTGGGTCATCCAAGAAATAAAAGGAAATTCAGAATTTCCTAGTAATAAATGATGATGATAACACATTTTATCAGAACTTGTGGGAAACCATGAAGGCCGTCCTGAGGGGAATGTTCATTGCACTAAATGCCTTCATATCAAAGACAGAGAGGTCTCAAATCAATCACCTAACCAGCCACCTAAGATCATTGGAACAGATGGAAAAAAGCTAACCCAAGGAGCACAAGACGAAAGGAAATAATCAAAATCAGAGCTGAGAATAATGAAGTGGAAATAAAGAAAATGATTAAAAATAGATAAATCAAAGAGTTGGTTCTTTGAAAAAGTTAATAAGATCAACAAACCCCTGGCCAATCTAATCAAACAAAGAAATGAGAAAGCCCAAATCAACAAAATCAGTAAGGACAATGGTGAGATCACACCAGATCCAAAAGACATTGGAAGAATCATCAGGTCATATTTCCAAAACCTCTATTCCACAAAATTTGAGAATCTGGAAGAAATGGATAAGTTTTTGGACACCTACCAACTGCCAAAGCTTAACCCAGAGCAGATAAAAGCTAAATAAACCTATCACGTCCACAGAGATTGAAGATGTAATCAAAAACCTTCCCAAAAGGGAAAGCCCAGGAGCAGATTGTTTCTCAGCTGAATTCTACCAAGCCTTCATCACAGAGCTGAAACCACTCTTACTGAAGCTTGTTAGAAGCATAGAAAAAGACAGAAGGTTTCCAAACACCTTCTATGAAGCTTCCATTGCCCTAATTCCCAAACCAGGCAAGGATGCTACAAGAAAAGAGAACTACAGACCCATATCTCTGATGAACTTAGATGCAAAAATCCTGAACAAAGTCCTAGCAAACCAGATACAACGCTACATAAAAATATTATCCACCCTGACCAAGTTGGCTTCATCCCAGAGATGCAGGGATGGTTCAGTATACGCAAGTCTATAAATGTAATACATCACATTAATTGTCTCAACCACAAAAACCACATGGTTATCTCAATAGATGCGGAGAAGGCCTTTGACAAAATTCAATACCACTTCATGTTCAAAGCTCTGGAAAGAATAGGCATAGATGGCCTATACATCAATTTAATAAAGACAATTTACAAAACTCCTAAAGCACATATCGTTCTCAATGGGGAATGACTCAAGGAGTTCCCACTCAATTAAGGAACAAGACAGGGGTGTCTACTCTCACCACTGCTCTTTAACATAGTGCTTGAAGTTCTAGCCCAAGCGATAAGACAGGAGAAGGGCATAAAAGCAATACAAGTTGGAAAGGAAGAAATTAAACTATCCCTGTTTTCAGATACCATGATCCTTTATATATCCGACCCAAAGAATAGTATCAGTAACCTCTTGAAGGTGATTAATGCCTTCAGCAACGTGGCAGGATACAAAATCAACACACAAAAATCAGTAGCCTTTATATATGGAGAAGACAATCAGACAAAAAAAGACACCAGAGAGACTGTCCCATTTTCTAAAGCCTCAAAGAAAATCAAATACCTTGGAATATCACTAACCAAGGTTGTAAAGGACTTATATAAGGAAAATATTGAAACACTCAAGAAGGAAATAAAGGAGGACATGAGAAGATGGAAAGATATTGTATGCTCATGGTTAAGGACAATCAATATAGAAAAAATGGCAATCCTGCCCAAAGTGATTTACAGATTCAATGCTATGCCGATAAAAATCCCAACCTCTTTCTTCACAGACATAGAAAAAAAAA
>PVHP010017271.1:0-34768 GCA_004024765.1 Zapus hudsonius
AAAAAAAAAAAAAGTAACACCTTACTGTCTTCTGCCCCTGGGTGTCAGGAAGCAAGAAAGAACTGTTTCTTTTGGTTTATCAAGACAAGGTCTTGCTTTGTAGCCTAGATTGGCTTCTAAATCTCTCCTCCTATCTCGAACTCCCTAGTGCTGGCATGATAGATATGTGCCTCCCTACCCAGCAAAGGTGGTGTTTAAGTAAAATGAGTTGTGTTTATTGCTTTCATGCACTTAATGAGGAAGCCATTTGGATCAGGTTTTGGTGTGAAGATACAGAAGTGTAGGCCAAGTAATTACTTTAGAGTTGAATATGGGAAATAGCCTGCTGACCTTCCATGCATGCAACTCTACTCACGGCAGTGTTACCAGGCCAGAATGACAGCCTCCCAGTCAGCACGGAAACCACTGGTGCTGCTGGGAAAGCTGTGCAGTAGAGCACTTGGCCATAGATGCAAGTTAGAGTTTATGGTGTATAATTGTGTACTTACAGTGGTAATGATGGTATTGTCAGCTGAAAATACTGGAATCATTTGTCAATAAATTACTCAGCAATGAAAGTACAATATTCTGAAAATATAAGCTAGGGAAAGATACATTTAGGGAATGCTTGTTGTGTAGACAAGTGTCATCCTCATCAATATTAAGAGTAGACTTGACTCGTTGGAAATCCTCATTTGTTCATTTGTCTTGTTTTTTTTTTTTTAAAGAAAGTTTCACTGTCTAGCCATCTGGTCTGGAACTCACTATGTAGCCCAGGCTGGCCTGAACTTAGGGCAGCACTCCTACCCTACCTCAGCCTTCAGAATGCTGGCATTACAGATGTGAGTCACTGTGCCCAATGTAATCTTCAGATTTTAAAGGATGATAAATAGTAAAACTTACCTAAGGGAAGTTTTGTGGTCTAATATGCAATTTCAGTATTAGTCTGCAACAAAAAACGGGGTATCGTGGTGCAATCATGAGAACAGCACAGCATTCTTCACTGTCTTTGCTGAATTCTTTTTAGTTTTATTAAAGTAGGATTGGCACAGTCAGAAAGTTCACTTTAGGTTTTTTTTTTTTTTTTTTTTTGAAACAGGGTCTTTACTCTGGCCTTGAACTCACAGCACTCCTCTTTAGTTTCCTGAAGAAAGATCACATTTACAGTGCAGACTAGGAAGCCACCATTGATCATATCTTGCCCCTCGCTGTCCTAAGCTAGCCATGAGCCTTTCTGTGAGTATAAATTAGTTTGAATTTTATATGAATGTGTGACCCTCCCCCCGACTTGTTCTGGCCTCTTTGAGTCAGCTTGCTTATTTTGAGATTCATAATTGTTCATTCCTTTATTTCTTAGTATTTTGTTGCCTGAATACTCCAAGTCTATTAAACAGATGATGGATTTTTTTTTTTTTTTTCTGAGATAGGGTCTCACTCTAGCCCAGGCTGACCTGGAATTCACTATGTAGTCTCAGGGTAGCCTTGAACTCATGGTGATCCTCCTACCTCTGCCTCTGGAGTGCTGGAATTAAAGGTGTGCGCCACCACGCCTGGCCATATGATGGATTTTTGCTTGCAATTCTGGCTCTTAGAAATAAAGATGTCTCGTATAGTCTTGAACAAGTCTTTCTGTAGACATCATTCTTTCATTCTTTTGGATAACTATGAGTTGAATCTTGGGATAGGTTCAACTTTTGGGAAAACTGCCACATTACTTCCCAAAATGGCACTATCATTTTAAATCCCTGCTAGTAGTGTATAGAGAGTTCTTCCTCTCTGACCTTAATATAATCAGTCTTAGATTTGAGGCTTCTGATGTGTGTCTAATATGCTATTGTGGTTTTAACTTGTGTCTCCATAACAACTAAGGACGCTTAACATGCCTCCTGCTTTTTTGACATTTGTGTATTTTCTTCAAGTGGCTGTTCATATTGTTCATTCATTTTTAAATTTGGTTCTTTGGCCTAGGAATGATGCTACTATGAACATTTCTGTATATATTTTTGTGTGGTGATGTTTGCATTTCACTTGGATCATATACCTAGGAGTGAAATTGCTAGGTCAGACAATGTCTATCTTTTGAAGAAACTGTTGCACTGTTGGTAGTTTCTGTGCTGTTTTCACAGAAATGGATGACTTTTCTGATTCCTTGTCCTTTTCATTGAGTATAAAACTCTTGGTGTGACACTGTCTTTCAGCTGCTGCTCCAAGGACTTCTGATGAACAATCTATTACCTTATTTTCTGTTTTGGAGACAGGGTCTTGATGTGTACTCCAGGCTGTCCTTAAAATTGCTACCCTCTCCCTGCCTTGCTTTCTTTTCTTTTCTTTTCTTTTCTTTTCTTTTCTTTTCTTTTCTTTTCTTTTCTTTTCTTTTCTTTTCTTTTCTTTTCTTTTCTTTTCTTTTCTTTTCTTTTCTTTTCTTTTCTTTTCTTTCAGAGACTTTATTAGATTAGGAGAAGGAAGTACAGAGAGCTCCCGCCATGAGGGAGGAGAGAGGGTATAAAGCCCTCTGCCTTATTTGTTACCTACAAAAAGTCTTGTTTTTTTTATTGGCCACAAAATGCTTTCTCTGTTTTGCTTGGTTTCAGAACTTTGATTATGGGGGGCCTTGACAACAGTTTTCTTGCTTCTTGCTTCTTGCTTGTGGGGTTTTTCTGCAGCAGTTGCTTTTCTTTTCTTTCTTTTTTTTTTTTTTTTAACCTAAAGCTAGAACCCTTTGAATTGTCAGTTGGTTATTCTACTGCTTCTTCCTTGGAAAAATCTCTTTAGAAAATAAGCCTTAAGCAAAGCATGGTGGCTCACACCTGTAAACCCAATACTGGGGAAGCTGAGGTAGAATGATTGCCATGAATTTGAGGCCAGCCTGGGCTATAGTGAGACCTCCCTGTCCCCAACACACACATATACACAGCAGGCTAGGGAAATGGTTCAGAGGTTAAAAGAACTTGTTGGCAAAACATGCTACACCTGGTTCAATCCCTAGTACCCATCTAAAAAAGCCAGACCCCAAAAGTGAAGAAAAATCTGGTGTTCATTTGTAGCAGCAAGAGACCCTGGCATGTTCCTCCACACAGGCCCTTAGAGACTGCTTTATCCAACCCTTTTATGTCAGAAAATGTGAATCCTGTGAGGCTAAGGAAACTGTGTTGCTTATGGTCATAGAAGAGATGAATAGGGTTGAGTCTGGAGCTGACCTCTGGCATATAATGGTACACACACACTGACCCTGTTGTCTGGAGGCTGGACAGTGTGGGACTGCTTCCTTGCTCTGTAGTCTCTCAGGGTTCCTTTCTACACCAGAGAAAGAACTCTGCTTTATGTCCCTTCCTTTCCCTAGTCCTGTCTTTTTCCCTCTTTCAGAACTATGTCAAACATGTGGATTTCATAATGAAATAAGAAAATGTCCTTTAGTTTTCACTTCTCATATTTCTCCAGATGAACACTTTTTTTTTTTTTTTTTTTTTTTTGAGGTAGGGTCTCTAGTCCAGGCTGACCCGGAATTCACTCTGTAGTCTCAGGGTGACCTTGAACTCATCTCTACCTCCTGAGTGCTGGGATTAAAGGCGTGCGCCACCATGCCGGACCTCCAGATGAACACTTCTAACTCTCAGAGTTTACGCCACAGTCAGCCCATCTGTGATTTGACTTGGCTTGGTATTCTCACCTCCAAGTAGCCCATCTGGGAAACCTTATTTGATAGGAAGACTTGAGCTTGGTTTCTCCCTCTGCCCACGAATCTCCTCCAGTGGGCAGTGTGCATGAGTGGTTTTTGAAGCACCATCTGTAGCACACCTTTTCTCTAAATCCCTTCCTTCCATATTGCTCCTCTTCTTGATGGCTTTCTCTGTAGAGAATTGCAGAGCACCTGGAGCACTTTGGCAATGGCCGGGTGCTTTACATATCTTCATTTCCCTCGGAAGTGCATCTGCTATTGCCGCTCTTTTGCCTCAGAACCAGGTGACCTGATAATATGGAGCACCCATGCCTTGCCTTGATGAAGCTGGCCCTTTGAAAATCAGGAGGCCATGTAGAAGTACATGAGGAAAGTAGGGTTTTAATAGAAAAATGGAAGTTACACTATTTCATAGAAAAGCTTAAAATACACAATTTTTAAAAGGTTTGTTAAGTTATTCATATATAAGATTGAGCCCTTTTTGGTATATGAATCTGTAAATGTTTGTTTTTGTTTTTTTGAGGTAGGGTCTTACTGACCTGGAACTCATTCTAGTCTTAGGCTGTCCTCGAACTCACAGTGATTGTCCTGCCTTGGCCTCTCAAGTGCTGGGATTAAAGGCATGAGCCACCACACCCTAAGAGTCTGTAAATTTTGATGAACTGAAATCTTATGTAAGAAAAAGTATTTTTTTAAATATATTATTTGCAAGCAGAGAGAGAGAGAGAGAAAGAGAGAGAGAGAGAGAGAGAGAGAGAATATATATGGATACACCAGGGCCTCTAGCCACAGCAAACAAAACTCCACTTTGTGTATCTGGTTTATGTGAGTACTGGGGAATCGAACCCAGGTCCTTAGCCACCGGGAGACAAGCACCTTAACTGCTGAGTCATCTTTCCAGAAAGTCCCGATTGTTTCCTCATCAGCTTGTATGTAGCCCAAGCCGAGCACTTCCTCCAGTACCGATCATGCTTGAGGTCTCTAGCTTTGTTAGGCTTTAGGGTGGCATCGATATTCATGCTCACTTGACTTTCCCTGGTGAGTCATGGTAAGCAGCTTTCCATGTGCTTTAAAGTGAGCTTGAGCTCCAGGTTTGCTGTTTGTTTGTTTTGTCTAGTTTCCCCTTTGCATGAAGTTTGCATTGTATTTGGAGGTTCTTTTCCTACTTTACCCCAGGTTTGCATTCAGCTTTCTTGCTGCATTCAGTACAGTGCCAACTTTGCCTTTACTCATTCCTTAACTGTGCATCTCACTTGAGCCAGCACTCCCTAGGCTGAGGTGTGCTGATCTCCAGCTGAGTTCCAGAGTGAGTTACTGGTCAACTTGGGTTAAAGTTGTGGAAAACCAAAAAAGGAGAAGGGGGGGGGGAGAAAATTCTAAGTCTCTTGCCTCATTCAAGAAACTGCTATTATCTTTTACTCTTACTTATGTAATTTATTTGGGAACCTAACCATTGTTAACTACCAAATGAAAAATGAGATGAAAGTCTGTTTAGAAAATTGTTAGATTCCATATCAAAAATTGGTTGCTAAAATTTTCATTTAACAGATTTTTGTAGTATAAAATATCATTCATAGAAATCGCTCTTTAAAGAGTTTAATTTTAGGGATTAAATAGTTCTGCAGTCATTACTTCAGCCCACTTTGTTCCAAAACATGTTAGCCCAGTTTGTGTCTGTCGGCCATCATTTTTCTCCTCCCAGGCAACTGTTGTCCTGTTTGCAGGCTCCGTAGAAGTGTGCGGTGGTGCACCGTTCCTGCTCACTGCTGGATAATCTGTTGTGTGCATTAACCATGCTTTCTTTATTCGTCAGCTGATGGATCTTAGGACTGTTTTCAACTTACTACCATTATGAGCTTTGTAGAGAAGATCGTGGACTTGTGCGTTAGTTTATAAGTAGCAGATATTTAGGATTAGGTGGCAGAGTTGTAATTACATGTTTAACTTTATAAGAAGCTTTTAACTTCATGCATACTGTTTGCAGTGGTTGTACCCTCCAACAAGGTACCAGGGTTCCAGTTTGCATTTCCTCAGCCCCTCTTGGCATTGCCTTTGTATTTGGGTGTATTGTGAAACCACCTTGTGGTTTGAATTTATATCTCTTAAATGACTAATATTTAACATTGTCTCTTGTGCTTGCTGGCATTTGTAGCCCGTGGCTGTTTGGATTCAATTGTTTTGCTCCTTTTAACAATTTGAGTTGTAAAGACCTGGAACTGCAGCTGAGCACCTGAGTAAGTTTCTTCCCATAGTGTCTGTAGAAGAGTAGAAGTCACTGATGTCAGCAGTAATGTCTGCTGTGATCTGAACCTCTGTCCTCTAAAACCCATGTGCTGATATGTAATCTCGAGTGGCTTGATGTCACGAAGTGGGGACTTCTAAAGGTGACTAGGTCAATGAGGATCATGGGATTAAATTGATTAAATTTATGAGTCCCAACAGAACTTTCTTCCCATCCTCCCAGTTAGGGTCTTGCTCCTGGCCACCCTGGAACTCATTATGTAAGCTCAGGCTGGCCTCAAACCCACAGGGATGCTCCTACCTCAGCCTCTGGAGTGCTGGGATTAAAGGTGTGAGCCTCCACACTCGGCTCTCCCCCATCTTTCCTTTCCTCATAAGAGAACACAGGACACACCATCCGTGAGAAAGTGCCATCTTCATTCAACTGCTAATTGCTTGGTTGTGGACTTTTCTTACCTTCAGAAAGAGCTATACAGATTTCTGTGTATAAAGTACTCAGTTATAAGACACATTGTTTAGCAGTTCAAGTGGACTAAGACCAGAGTCCTCTTGCTAACTTTTCTCTCAAGTAGAAGTAGTGTATTAACTTATGCTAGCTCTAGTGCAGGCACGTATGCACACTCGCACACAGTCCCCCAAGTGTGCCCCTTCGGGCCTGTCCAGCTAGAAGGATGGTTTTTAAGAGGGAAATTTTTATAAAACAATGAAAGAATAATATGTACAGTAAGAACCTTTTGATGTGAAAAGTTTGTTTTTTTGTGGTTTTTTGTAAAGTACTTGATAAGGAGATTGCTATTTGAGCTTTAAAATTTTCTTTGTGGAAGTTGGATGTGGTGGCGCATGCCTTTCATCCCAGCACTCATGAAGCAGAGGTAGGAGGATCACTGAGTTCAAGGCTAGTTTGGGACTACAGAGTGAGTTCCAGGTCAGCCTGGGATGAAGTGAGACCCCATTGGGGTGCGGGGGAAGACCAGGGGACCAAAAAAATAAAAATTTCTCTGGCGATGAAGTACTACAGTGTAACTTGTTTGAGACCTGAGACCTTTGTCCTGTTTCTCTCCATATTTAATATATCTCAATTTTTTCCTTTGTTTTTGTTTTAGAGCTAGGGTTTCACTCTAGCCCAAACTGTTTTTGAACTCACAGAGATCCTCCTGCCTCATTTTCCCTAGTGCTGGGATTAAAGGTGTACCCTCACACAAGTGCAGTATGTATTAATTTTGTTTTAGTTTGCTGTCAGGTGACGTTATGGTAGTCAGTTTTTGGTCACTGTGACAAAAATACTTGGGAAGCTAATTTAAAAAGGTGTGGGTATGTATAGGAGGATAGGGCTATATGTGTGTAAGCGTATGCTGTAACTTTCAAAGTCATTTCCAGTGACCTACTTCCTCTAAGGAGGCCCCATATCCTAATAACTATGAACATTGATAGGATAAAGTTAGCACCTTCATTATGTAACCACCTCTTAATAATAGTGCTACAATCTGGGGACCAGTCTACTCTTATCCAAACCATAGTGATTATCAAAATGCAAAGTAGATCTTCAATACATACTGCTAAAAAAGGGGGGGGGGATAAAATTAGTTAATATAAAATTTAGTTATTTTTGGCAGTAGAGTTGTATTTCTTTTTAAAAAATATATATTTATTGTCCATAATGAGTTACATTATTTAGTGGGCAAATAATGAGTTGTTATCCCCAATTCCCCCCCTCCCCATCCCCGATCAGTTGGATATCCTCTTCCGTGGGCTGTCTGTATTAGTCCTTGTGGCAGGGGATCCTGGATAGCCTAGTACTCAGCCCCGTCTTCCTGGCCCAAGTGTGTTGTTACTGAAGGGTGCCATGCCTCTGGAGAGTCTCCCCCACCACGGCTCTCACAATCTTTCCGACCCCTCTTCCGCTCAGTTCCCTGAGTCGAGGTGGTTATTAAGGCTGCTTTAATGTTGGGAGCTTAGGGGTCTTTGTGTCGAAAATCCTTGGTTTCTGTCTCATTGGCCTATCCTGTGTTGATTGAATGGCTGTGGCTATGGGTCCCTTGTTCATCTGTCATTGTCTGCTGGGTTCCCTATGGATCCTCCCTGATATGACTGTGGTGGCTCCTCTCTTGCCAGGATCTCAGCCATCGGCCTACGGTTGGTTGGTAGGGTTAGATGGGCCACAGCTCGCTCGTTGCATCCTGAAAAACACAAACACATTTGGCTTATCCTGAATTGGTTGAATGGCTGTGGCTATGGGTCCTTTGTTCATCTGTCATTGTCTGCTGGGTTCCATATGGATCCTCCACGATATGACTGTGGTGGCTCCTCTCTTGCCAGGATCTCAGCCATCGGCCTTACGGTTGGTTGGTAGGGTTAGATGGGCCACAGCTTAGAGTTGTATTTCTTAACCCCTTTATCATGTGCATTTGCAGCAGGCAGCACAGAGATCGTGTTACGTGAATTTTAGAATAAGTACAAGTTACAGACAACTTGACCACCTTTCCTGAATCCTTAGCTCTTCTGTTCATTCACCAACTCTGTGAATCTCCCTTTGCAGAAGTGTCCTGACTTCTAGAGGGTCAGTGGACAACATGCCACAGAAGTGACTCTGGTAATGAAGATCAGAAATAGGGGCAGACCTTTGTCACCCCTCAGCTAGGGCATGATGTATGGACTCTAGAGTTTTCATTGTACTCTAAGCATCTCTCTGGGATCTGGTGAGCAAGCACTGCTCTCTGCTTCCTTCCTGGCTGCTGTGTGCTTGCTGGGGAAGGTGGAAGCCTGAAGGCCTTAGGTTTTGTGATGGTAAGTTTCGTTGTCAGCGTGACCTGTTTAGAATGACCTGTTTAGTAATCCACAGTAATCTTGGTTGGGTCTCTGAGGTTGTAACTAAAGGAGGTCCCTCCAGAGTAGGTGGACCTCTCAACAGGGGGCAGGAGGGAAGGAACTCCCCATATCTACCCCCCCCCTCTTTACTGGTATGTGTTGGTGCTAATGGTGGTATGGATGGATGGCTTTTTCTCTTTGTTTTTGGACCTGGGAAAGGGGGCAGCGTCTTTTACCATTATGAATTTTTCCCTGGAGCTGTAACTTCAACAAACCATTCCTCCTGTAACTAACTGTGCCTGGTTTAGAGGTTCATCCCAGCAGCGTGTGGCTAATAGCGGCCTCTTTAGCCCTTATGCAAGTCACTTGCCCCTTCTTGGGCAAGAGCACAAGAGTACATTAACTAACTTGTAGGCGTATTTTTGCCTGCAAAGCTATAAATAGGGCTGGCGAGACGTCTCAGTCATTAAAGGCACTGGCTAGCAAAACCTAATGACCTGGGTTTGATTCCCCACATAAAACCAGATGCATAAGGTGGCTCGTGCACCTAGAGTTCACGTTTGCAGTGGCAAAAATCCCTGGTGCATTCATATGTGTCCCCTCCCTCCCTCCCTCCCATGAAATAATTTTTCTTAAACTTGTTGGTGATATGGGGAAAACATTAGCAATGTCATTGTTTAATTGAGAATCCACTTAAATACTTGGGAGAGTTGTGGACACCATTTGAGGAGTTGGTTAATTGATAAGTTCAGCTCTTTTACAAGATACCTCCCATTCCAATGATTAGCTTTCTTGGAAGATATCTCATTTGGTTTGCATCATACAAAGTTAATGGAGGTTTGTCTTTCATTATTTGCACGCATTAATTGTACAAAATAATAGATTTTGTAAATGTCTGTAATGAATGCAGTTTGATCACATTTTCCCTGTGTGGTCATTTGAATCAGATGTTCCCCAAAACTCATGTATTCTGAATTCTTTTGAACCCCAGCTGGTAGCAATTTGGGAGAGGGAGACTTGCTGGAGCAGGTGTGTTGCTGGGGACAGACCTTGAGTTTATTAGTTCCCAGTTTGCCAGTGTTCAGCTCACTCCCCTGTTGCTGTTTGCCACCTGGTGTGGCAGAGGGGTGTCCAGCCTCCACTCATGCTATGCTGTCCCCTGCCAACATGGAGCTTCCCCTCAAGACTGTAAGCCAAAATAGAAACTTTCCTCCCATCAGCTGCTTTGGTCAGGTGCTTTATCCCAGCAGTGAGAAGGTACCTACAATACTGTGCCCCCATCCTATTTTCTCGAACCTTCTCTGCTTGGTCTTGCATTCTCTTATTAGATGAGACCCCCTACTTGTGGCCATTTAATGTTGCAAGTTTGGGGGTTTCTTCTCAGTATGAATACTGCCCAGAATGGCTAATGTGGGAAATTTGGGAGGTATGTCAGTGACCATACTGTAATTGTCTTAAGCATCTGTAATCTTGAAGTCTGCCTGAAACAGATTTTGAGTGTGTGTTTTCAAAGCTTCTGTAGCGAATGACTTGCTAGCTGTATAGTAGGTACTTGAATCTCATCCTCCTAATACAGTTCCTCAGGCCCACACTACTTGGTTACTGTCCTTCAGTTGCAAGCCATTAATTATGTGGTGAGCAGGTATCCTGACTTGGCTTTCCCCTCAAGCACAGGGTTTTTTTTTTTTTCCCCCCCTTTGGTTACCTTTTGTTGGTTTTTTTTTTTTTTTTAAACTTTTTTTCAAGCTGGTGCGGGGAGAGAGAGAGAGAGCGCACCAGGGCCACCAACCTTGTGGGTCTGGCATATGTGGGTACTGGGGAATTGAACCCCGGGCCTTTGGCACTGGAGGGCAAGTGCCTTAACCGCTGAGCCATCTCTCCAGCCTGAGTTTTTTAAAACTTTTATTGACACCTTCCATAAATATAGACAATAAACCATGATAATTCTCATCCTCCACTCGTTTTTAATTTTTAAAGTCAGGGTCTCATGTAGCTAAGACTGACCTTGAACTCCTCAGCCTACCTACTGCCAGGATTACCTGTCTGAGCCTCCATTCCACTTCTTTCTTTGTGTAGTTTTAGGCTTTCTTTAGAGCACTGAGGTTGTACTTTTCATACACGATTTTTGAAGATTTCTCTCTGACACTCTTTAGTATCCCTGAGGGGGGGTGATGAGAAGTTGTTTGTTGTGCTTTGTACACTTGTTCTGCTCATTCCACTCTGGGCTGCTCTGCTTAACATAAGCGTAAAGTGCACAGGAAGAGGGAAGTACACTCAGAAACAGTAGACAGAAACAGTAGAATGCCATTTGGTTCAAGACAGGAAAATAAAATTGGACTGCCTATTGGCTCTTCTTCGGGCTCCTGGTATATCTTTCAAGGACTGACCAAAGGCCAGGGTGTAGTTTGGAAGTGATGAGGGAGCCAGCCTTGCCCACCTCTTTACAGATTTTGGCTTGTACAATTTGGAAGGTATGTCTGAAGTCCTGCTCACTTGAGAAGTGGGGTCATGAACTATGGGGATCCTTCTGTTATGTCACTTTCCAGAGGTGCAGTCTCATTAGAGTGAGTGCACACTGACTCAGTCATCCTGCTGTTAGACTTTGTCCTGTGTGCTACACTTGATGCCTCACTCTCCCTGTACAGAAATAAATACACTTTGTGTTCCAAGATGTCTCATGTGGTATAGAATAATCATCATAGCAAACACCACTACAGTGTCATGCGTGGTGGGTACATGCCTTGAATTCCAGCATTTGGGAGGTGAGAAAGCTGGATAGTGTAGGTGAGCCTGGGCTCCAAATAACAAAATATACAGAAAACCCCATGAATGGGGCCCAGGGAGGTAGCTCAGTAGTTAAAGATGCTTGCTTGCAAGCCTGCTTGCCCAGGTTCAGTTAGTTCCTCAGCAGCCACAGAAAGCTTGAGTGCCAAGAAACCCTGGTATGTATACACACATGCAAATAAATGAGTTTTAAAATACCCACCACTATTAAACTCTATAGCATGATGAAAAAAATATCTTTTCTTGAACCATGTAAATTCAAACTGGGCTGCTTCCCTCTGAAGCACAGGCATAAATGAGGCCTGAGATGCTAACATGCAATTTGTATATAAAATGTCCTGGAAGAGAAGCCTTACAGAAGTTCTAATTCTTTTAACTTTTTAAAACTGTTACAAAATTAAGTTATGTCTTCTTGGCACATTAGAACATAATTCAGCTGTTAACCAGTGTCCTGGCGACTAGAACAATGCAATAAGATAGTAAACAAACTTGAACGTGTGCTGGACTTTAAAGTGAAACCAACAAGTAAAGCCACTGTTAGAAGCACTGTGTTCTTTCAGCCCCCCCCCCCCCACTGGGGTTGTGCCCAGGGCCTAGGGTATGGTGTTAGGCAAGCACTTCATTAAGTCACACCCTTGCTCTTCATGGCTTAAGGAAACTTGTATTCTCCCCCATTCTTTGAAGGTGGGTGTGATGGGCTTGAGAGGTGGAGGACTATACAGAGAGAAGGCAGGAAACCCCCACTATATGTGCACTTGGCAGTGGATATGCCTACACTCCTGTTCCCAGTCCTCAGAGACCGGATTAGTGCTTTTCAGCTCTGACCTTCCACTTGATTCATCGTCATCTAAAAGTTCTGTTGTTCATATGGAATTGACCTTCCCTGTCCATGGGAGGTTGGTCTGCAGTTACGGAATCAACTAACTGTAGATCAAACTTGTTCAGAAGAATCACAACTGTAGGGCGTTCTCCATTTCATTATTCCCTAAACAATGCAATATGACAACTGTTCATGAAACAGTGATTTTTAAGAGTAGGTGAGGATGTGAATGTGTTACAGATATACTGTGCTATTTATGTAACAGGCTTGGTTGTCCATTGGTTCCTGGTATAGGAGAATCTGGAGCAAGTCCTTCATGGATACATAAAGATAATATGCTTAGTAATTACATACAAATATCTTACAGATTGTGAAAAATCTCGTGTTTTATTCCCACCCCACCTCTTCAGAGGAGAATGTAATGACAGTGAAAGTTTTTACCTTTGCTAGTTTTCAGATAAAAGCACTAAACCTCTGGTAACTGAAAAGACAGTGTTTATTTCCAGCAGTATTTTTAAATCTGTTCTGAGAGAATTAAGCTCCTCTGCTCCCAGACTTCCATTTTGGGCGGTCAGTTACCTTTTCCTGTGCATTCCAAATGGGTCCTTGGGAGGATTGACAAAGTATTTGCACTGGTGTCTTCTGGGGAGGGACGGAAGAAGGGGTTTTCTATGGTCCAGGCCAAAGTTTGTGGACCTAGAAGAGTAGTACACTCTGATAGAACTAATCCTCTGAGGAAATAAACTGGCAGCAAAGATGGCCTTTGTCTTTGACCCATCACCACATGCTTCTAGCTCTTGTTCCTCAAATCTTGACACCTGGAATCTTTTATTTTTCCTTTATTGGACTTTACCCCACTTTTGCCATACATTTCCCTTCTTTGGGTGTTTCCTTTGTTTACCTAGTCACTGAACTTGAAGTCTCCCATGTCATTTCCTTTTCCTAACCCATATGCCAGCATCACGTTGGTAGTCTTTCTTTTTTGGTATAATACCTAGATTTGCAACCATTATATTTCACATTTAAAAATAGTATTTGGGACTGGGAGATGGGTCAGCAGTTAAAAGTTCTTGCTTGTAAGGCCTGCTGGCACAGGTTGAACTCCCCAGTATCCACCCACACAGCCAGATACACAAAGTGGTATGTGTCTGGATTTCATGTACAGTGGCAAGTGGCCCTGGTGTACCCATATATATTCATTCTCATTCCCTCCCTCCCTCCCTTCTTCCTCTTCCTTCTCAAATATTTTTAAAAACTATTTGATATTGACAGAATTGTGTCACCTATCCCTATCACTCCTGAGAGGGAAGGGACTGTTAGATTTATCACCACATTAATACATATTGGTGGAACACTGAGGGATTCATATCCTATGGATGATGTGTATTGTGCTGTATCTGGGCACTAATCAACACAGCACCTTGGTCTACATGGAGAAGGAGAATGGCCCTAGACTCAACGGCTCCACCCTCAAACCAGTTGAGCCATAACCATAGCCCATGAGGAGTATGAAGACCTTAAAACTGGGTTCTGAGTAGTGTAAGATCATAGATCTTCGGGGGTAGGGGGGTGCGTGTGCATGTGCCAGTAACTAGTCTAGGACGAGCCAGCAAGATACTTCAAATAAAGCTTTATGCTTGGAACGCTCAGATAACTCAAATGAGATCGCCTGTGTCACCACTAGGTAGCATCATAGGTAGATTTAGCTTCATTTATACAACTCATTAGTTGAACATAACCAATGCAACAAAAAAGATGTATAGAGAAAGCTAACATGTTTGAGATTTGAGTTAATATCACTGTCTTGTCAGGGAGATTAAAAAAATAATGCCTAGGGTGTTGCAGATAGACCTCTTGGGTCCGTGAAAGGAGACTTGATCTAATCAACAAGAATAACTGGGTGCTTCTGTGCTGTAGTTGTCATCACACTCTCCTAACAAAAATGACGGTTAAATTGGGATCAGAACAAGTAATCTAAGTGAAAAATGCCTCTAGAGAGACTTAAGAGTCTAGCTCTAACAGGGCCAGTGTGTCATGAGAAACCAAAGTTTTGTAAGGCCCTAGACCAGGCTTTCTGAGAAACTTTCCTATTGAGGAATGAGGATTGAACTTTTGACAGTTCGTGGTAAATGAACTAAGGCGAACTGTACTTTGGTCTACAGCAGTAAGTTACCGTTCATTGAGTGAACATTGCTAGCCAGGCCCAGTGCAGGGCATTTCATGGGTGATTGTTATCATTAAAGTAGCTATGAAGAAACTATAGCTCCTTTGTTTATAAGATGAGAATAGAAATTACCTACTTAAGAAAATAAAGAAGATAGTGGTAGTTGAACATTGAGAAGGATCACACTTCAGTAATACAGGTTACCTGTCTTGACAGATCATCTGATGAAAGACTTGGAAAAGTGTTGAATGTTCTGAGGAAAAGAACGACATACTTTGGAAATTAAACTTTAAGAACTCTGCCCAGTAATAACATAGAACTTTCCACTTTAGTAAATAACATACTATATTAGTCCCTCAGAAAAACTGAAAACCAAATTCTCATCATCCAAATGTTTGTCTTTTGGCCCCATTTTGTCAAGAAAATAGTTTCACTTCAGCATCTTCCAACACAGCAGCTCCACGGAGTCGCTTTTCTGCTCCCTCATGCAAGCCTTCTTGCGCAGTGCCTCAGAGCAGCAGCAGGTCAGCTTCCTTTCCTCACCTCCTAGAGATGTGAATCAAATCGATTCTCCTCTCAGCCCTTCTAACTGTTCTATATAGGAACTCCTCATTTAGTGCCACACACTGCTGTCGCACTTGACTGCCCTGTTGTCACCGGTCCTCTAAATGTGAACTGCATCACATGGTTTTCTGCTTTGTGTGCCATCTGAGTACTTGGCTGTTTCAGAGTATGATCTCTGGGGGAAATATCTTTAATATCTTTTAGCTTGGTTGTGTTAAGCTCTATCAGTTGGTAAAATATTGGAAGTAGATGAAATGATTTTAGAAGTGTTGGTACAAATAACAATAATAAATATCTAGTTAAGGGGAAAGTATTTGAAACAGATTAATGATGCATCCAGGCCTAATGCCATACACATGTAATCCCCGGCACTTGGGAGCCAGAGGCAGAGGGTCACAAGTTTAAGTCTGGCCAGGTCCACATAGTGAGACCCTATCTAAAATAAATAAATAAATAAAAGGTCACTGATGCATATGTAATTGCATTATTTCTGTCAGCCCTAACATTTGTAAGTTCAAACTTTAATATAAAACATTGTGACCTTAATGGTGATGATGGAACAGAACACATTTAGAAGGATATAATTGGTGCCAACAGTAGAATTTCTCATGGAAGGTTCCCCTTTCCCCCCCGTAATATAACCTAGGCTAGCCTCCAACTCATAATCCTTACATCTCAGTCTCGTGTGTGCTGGGAGTCCTGGGATTACAGGCATGTACTCCTATACTTGGCAGAAGACATAGTTAATTCATTGCTTTTCAAAGTATAATTCTGTTTGGGAAAGAAAAACAACAGCAACAACCCTTGTGTTCTCAGCACACTGGAAGCTGGGGCAGGAGGTACTCAGGTTCCAGGCCAGCACAGTGAAACCTGCTCTCAAAGCAAAGTTAAACACAACAAACAAAAATGAATGAGATGTGCTTTAAATTAAGTCATCCAAAGGTAGCATGAAGTGTTCTTCTTCACAGATTTAAAGAAATGCATTTCAAACAGAGAGGGCGAAGGCATTTGCTGAGCAGACATTGTTTTTTATTCATCTGACATCTGTGTGAGGAGACAAATGGACATGTGTCACACTGTTTAGTCACAATGCCAGTTGTTTAACCTTCAGCTCACATTAGCAAAGCACCAAGAAACCCAGTCAGTCTGTGTGCTGGTCAGTCAAGATTTGCACAAGTGCATTGTAGAAAGATTGTGGGTGTTTTAAGTGCGTTGTGTACTGAATTCTGGCATGGATACGAGATTCTCTTGAGTGGAAAATGACTATATATAATGGTTCTAAGATGGTATGGTTTGTTCAAAATTTTATTTTGTGTGAGAGAGAGTGAATGAATGTGGGTGTGTGTACTGTAGTGTGGGTGTAGAGGCGAGAGGACAACTTTTCAGGTTGGTCCTCACTTTTCTATTTCATTTGAGGTGGGGGGGGTCTCTGGATTATAGCTGTGCTATTCTTTGCTGCTCTTGATGTCAATGTGCTGGGAATACTTTTGGCTTTTTATTTGGAGCCTGAGGATCAGACTCAGGTACACTTGGGCTTGCGTGGGTAGTGCTTTATTAACTGGGCCCACCTCCCTAGCCCAGGATGGCATGGTTTACATCGCCTGCATTGTCTTGGGATGAGTTCTTGGAGACAACGAATATTTTCCTTTGTGTCACCTCTAACTGTCCATAAACTGAGGACAAATTGAATTGCACCTTGTACTTTGGAGGTGAGTTTTGGTAAAGACGTCCTGTTTCCTTTCATTTGTTGAAATTCTCATGCTTTAATTTGAACATTTGTTACCAAGCATGCACACATGACCATAGGTGCACAATCCACAGTAGCTGCTGAAATTGAGTCGTAGATGCTGAATTATTATAGCCTTTACAATAACACTTTTAATACTGGTGTAAGCAATTACTCCAGGCAGCATCAGATAGCTGTTGTCTTACATAGTAAAACACATGCTTTAGCCAGGTGCTTACTTTTAAATTCAGACAACTTTTATAGCTTACGTTGACCTATATTTGATTTGCATTAGAATTCTTAGAACTGATGTGCCTACAACTTTAGGAACTCTTTTGAATATCTTACCTGCCTTTTTTTTTTTTTTTTTTTTTTTTTTTTTTTTTTTTTTTTGCCCTGAGTCACAGCAAAGCAAGCACGAATTCAGGAATTTTTTTTCTGAGTTCTCTTTCTTGGAGGATGGTGATGTGAGGGGCAGGAAGTCTTGTTTTGTTGAGTCTGCCACCTTGCAGGGTTTTGCCCTCAGGTCCACTAGCCAGAGTTTCAGCCTGGGACTATCCAAAACCCAGTTGTAGTGTTCCTGGTTCACTTTATTGTTATTATCCCAACACAGCATGGCAGGCCAGTCTGAATTGGGAGTGGGCTTGGTTCTGGTCTTCTTATTTTTTATTTTTGTCACAAATCCTCACTCTAGCCACCTTGGGCAGCTCACTATTACTTGGAGCTTACTTTACTGTTCAGTCCAGTCCAGGTGAGCCTCAGGCTTGTGGTACTCCTGGGAAGCACTACCACACATTGCTAAATGTGTTTCAGACCACTTATAGTTTTGATAGTTTGAAAAGGTATAAAAAGCGGTGCATGGGGACCCAGAACTTGAGCAAAGTTTAGGAGTCCAGTGTTTCAAGAAAGGCGAAAGTGGAAACCTTTGTCAGAAATGTCTTCGAAGAATTACTCCCTGAGACAAGGGATTCTTTACCAGCCTTTTCTGTATTGAATCCTCTGGGAGCTGCTTGTAACATACCTTTCCATTTGGTTCCAGGTGGGTGTTAAGTCCCTGCCTGTTGCTAGTGTCAGATTCCTTGTTCTTACGGATCTGACGTCATTCTTGCTGACCATTGATTTCTAAGTGAAGAAAAGTTGGTCAGAATCACACGCTGAGATCTAGCAGGAGTGCCAACCAAGTTGCTTTTTCCTTTGAAGCTTGTGTTCAGTCTTCCAGCACATGTCCATGGAAAGGGAATTTTATTTCCAGCTATAATGTAGACAAGACTGAGGACTCCCAGTAGAGGAAAACCGATACTGGCCAGGCTCCCTACCTGCCATTTCTGTCTCATCCTGTGTGTCTGGTTGCTGCATCTCCACTATTAGGCATGGTCTTGTACTATTAAACAACAGTGTATGATTTTCCTTCCTCCTGCAGGGCCATGTTTCCTTTGCCCAAGACCACCCATTCCTTAATTTCTTTGGATATTCTCTCTCACTTTGTGGAATGCTCCCTCCATTGTATCTCTGTTTATTTGTGTCCCATTGTTTCTTTGGCTCCCTTATCAGACCAAGCCTCTGTTAGAGCAGAGTATCACCTTTTTTCTGTGCCATTGCATTTCTGGCATCTACAAAGTTCTAGAGTTACACTGTATGTTGAAGAAATGACTGACTTGTATTGAGGGGCTGACTTATTGAAAACACACAGTAACTGGATAGAAAGTCTACATGTGTCTATAGAAACAAGTGGGCAAGCTTTGATGGAGCAATACAGAGGCTTGGGAATGGAGAAATTGTCATGGACAGGAGCACTTGAAGTTGGATGTTGAAATGAGAAAGCATAGTGGTTGTCAGGTTTGGGGGTAAGATTGGAGGAAGAGGGAAAATAATCATCACCCACGTTTCTTCCAGATATATCTTTGGTGCTGGGGCAAGGCAAGCATTAAATTAGTATGACATTATGGGTTCTGCCTTTGGTTGAAAGATACTGCTGAATAAACAGTGCTGCGTACTGTAAATTTAGGAGAAATAGCCGTATTTATAAAAGAATAGACATTTTTCAGAAGATTGGTATCAAATGATAATGCTTGCTGTGCAGAATGTATTGACATAAGTAGTTACGGTTTTTGGATTTTGTGTGTGGGTGTGTGTCTGTAAAAAGTTAGGCAATGTAAACAAACCTTGAAGAGTATGAATTGCCCAGGGGAGCCACTTGTTTATGTCTGGTGCTTGTTGATGAATTAGGGGTTTTAGGATTAATGCCTGGGGCTTTTGGAATGCTTCACATACCTGATAACATTAGTATAGGACAGTTGTTATATGAACATGGGAAGGGTGATCATGTGAGTGTAAGGAATTAAAAGTGAGACCACTGTACCCAAGGGTTAGAAAAGAGTTGTAATAATTCAACAAACCATTACCCTAATCTTAACCTTTTCATTTTTTAAAAAACTTTATTGGCAGCTTCCATAATTATAGACAATAAACCATGATACTTTCCTACTCATTGCTTTTTTAAAAAAATGTATATGTTTTTATTTATTTGAGAGAGCAAGACTAGAGTGTGTGATCCTGGGCCCCCTACTGCTGTAAACACTCCAGATGCACTGCTTTGTGCATCTGGCTTTATGTGGGTACTGGGGATTCGAACCAAGGCCTGCAGTCTTTGAAAGCAAGTGCCTTTAATTGCTGAACCATCTCTCCAGCCCTTATTGTTATTACTTTATTTTTCCTTCGAGGTAGGATCTTACTCTAGCTCAGGCTGACCTGGAACTCACTCTAGTCCCAGGCTGGCTTTGAACTCACAGTGATCCTCCTACCCTGTCTCTCGAGTGCTGGGATTAAAGAGTGTGTGCCACCACACCTGACTGGTATTTATTTTTAATAGCCAGTCTTTTTCCTCCCCTCCCTCTTAGTCCTTTCTAGATAAACATAGGGGATAGTGGTTTCATTACATTCCCAAATAAGCCCATTTTTAAGTATGATTTTCATTTTACTCTTTAAAACCCTTGGGTTTTATCCTATCGCTTTTCTCTACTTTGATTAAAGTGATGTCAGGACTGAGCTGGGGGTTAGAATTTAGATAATGCAAAAATTCCAATGCACCTCAAAATTTAAGGAGTACCCAAATTCTTGTCTACAAAATTAAAGAATTAAAATCATAGACAACCAGATATTAAGGTATAGTGGGAGACTTTATTTAAGGAAACATGGGGAGTTACAGAGTTCTCCAGCCACCAGTGTGGGGAGAACATGTGGAAGAGATTTTATCCAAAATCATGCTGTTTAACTGAATAGGCAGGAAAGAGAAAGATAATAGAGGGCTCTCATCATGAGAAAAGGGGTGAGGGTAGGGTGGGCTGGGGTGAGGGGCCTTACTTGGAACATGAAAGTCCTCCTTCTAGGAAGCCATGTGGAAGAGACTACCCTTTGTTTTAGGGAAGTTTTTTAAACTTCCCCCAGGTAAGTCAGAGAGAGAGCTGATTGCTGTCTACACCTGACCAATCAGTTTTAGCATCTAGGTTTCAGCTCTGGCTAGAGACACCTCCCACTTAAGGGATGGGGGTCTATGGAGCTTGTCTGAAACTCTAGCAGTGATACGTAATGTCTATAAGAGAAATTATTACTTGAAGTTGGCACTAAACTTGGGAAAGCCTAAATCTTAACACTGATTTTCTAGGGTACACAGTTTATTCGGTTTTTAGACTTTAAAATCAGCATGACCTCTTGCATACATGCACAACTTCATGTATAAAATACCGAACTCTTAAAAAGTTGCTAGCCAGGCATGGTGCCACATGCCTTTAATTTCAGCAGATGTGGGGGTATTGCTATGCAAGTTCAAGACCAGCCTGGAGTCAGCCCAGATTAGAATGAAACCCTTCCTCAAAAAAAAAAAAAAAAAAAGTGCTGAATGCCCATTGCACTTTATATTGTAAGGATCCAATGTGAATCCTTAGCCCTTTGCAGCTCCCTCCTTATAGGAAATGTTTCCCCTAAGTATTCTTAGCTGTCAAGCAAGACACCATAGCTAGGTGTATGCAAAATGATAAAATTGCAGCGAGCACCCAGCTCTCCCTTTCTGGAGGATTGAAACTTGATCCTGTTATCTTTCCTGTGGGGGTATTCAGGATGCCTTGTAGACTTCAAGGGCCCACAGTGATATTTTCACTTGAGAAAGGACATCTATAATTTCAGAGAAATAAACCAAAATGCCATCTCTAGGCAAATCGAGACAGATGGGTGTTCCCTTTAGAAAATAATTTCACTGGTATTGTAGAATTGTCCTAATATGAGACCCAAAGCCAAGGAAGTGTTTTTCAGACTAATTCTTCTGTTAACTTTTTTGCCTCTAGTGTAAGAACACCTGCTTAGCACCCAGTTTGTACTAAGACAGAATTAAACTATTTTAAGCATTCATATTTTTTAAATTATGTATTAGAGGCATTTGGATATTTGCTATTCCGAGCATTCAAATGTAATAAATAATAACTCTATCATGAAGTCTGACTACCAGAGAAAACAAGTGACCGAGCAAAGGTTCCATATCCCATCGTAGAGTGAGAGCTAGATGTTGTGAAAGTCTGTTACTATGACGAGTACTAACTTAATCAGAGTAAACAAATTCCAGGTAAATCCAGAGGAGGTGGTGATGGCAGTAGTGAAGCCTTCAGCTTCTTGGCTCATCTCCTGTGCTCGCTCCCACATAGGGGAAGGAAGTGGGATGTTCGCTTTTACAAGAGCTCTATTCTTTCCTAAGGGCTCTGCTCCCATGACAGATCACTTTGAACAGTCACTTTAGGGATTAGGATTTCAACATACATGGGGAGATAGAAACATTGAGACCATAGCAGGCTGCTTGTCTCCAATAGCCTGTCTGAAGCAGATTTGCACCCCTTCCTTTTGACAGGCTTGCATCTTTGTTCTTGGGGCTTGATTATTGAACACATACCAAATGTTAATGTTATGATGGAAAACTCTTTTCTCATAAGTTTTACTGCTCTTTATTTTTTATTTTCATTTTAAAAATATTTTTTATTGGGCCTGGTGTGGTGGTGCATGCCTTTAATCCCAGCACTTGGGAGGTTGAGGTAAGAGGATTGCTATGAGTTTGAGGCCAGCCTGGGCTAGAGTGAAACCCTACCTCAAAAGAAGAAAAAGAGGGAAAAAAATTTAAAAATATATGTACCTATTAGAGAGCGTAGGGCATGCAGATGCACCCGAGCCTCCTGCTACTGCAAACAAACTCTAAATGTATGTACTACTTTGTGCATCTGGCTTTATGTAGGTAGTAGGGAATTGAACCTAGACCAGCAGGCTTTGCAAGCATAACCTTTAACTGCTGAACCATCGCCACAGCCTCTATTGCTTTTTTTAAAATTAAGATGTTCTTCCTGTGCAACTTATAGATTAGTCTTTGAAATATAGGCGCTGGAATACTGGGGGATACTTTAGTTTGAGGACACATTCTTGTGGTCTAGACCCTGGTAGGCAAGCTACAACCCATAGCCTTTATAGAACTAGGAGCTCAAGTCGTTTTACATCTTTAAACATTAGATTTGTAATTATCTGCTTAGTGTTTTTGATTTTTGTCTCATGGCTATAGACACATTAGCTGGTCTAAAAGAAAATAGTAAATATTATTGGCAAACTGTAGTTGAATATCTAAAGGGACTATGAGCTCAGAGCTGGGCTACTAAGAAAATCAGGTGCTGCACAATAAAATTTGGTCAGCAATGTGCCAAAGATAAAACGGTGATTCCATAATGAGTGTGTAAGACGTTAGTAAGGCATCACTTTTTGGTTTAAAGTTTCAATGGGCTTGCTTGCTTTGTTTTGTTTTTGAGACAGTCTGACATTTTAGCTGGCCAAGAACTTGCTGTGTCTCTGAGGATAACCTTGAGTTTCTGATACTCCTTTCTTCCATCCTGAGTGCAGAGATTACAGTGTGATCTACATCTTGCTTGGTTTTAAGCACTGCTATAACTTTTATTGTTTTCAAGTATAGTACTTGAAAGGAGTTTATGGGGCTGGGGAGATGGTCAAGTTAGTAAACTGCTTACTACATGAGCATGGAGGCCTGAGTTTGGATCCTCAGCACCCACCCACATAAATGCCAGGCAAGGTGGCATGCACCTGCAATCCTAGTGCCGGGAGACACATGAGGATCCCTAGGGCTTGTTGTCAAGTCTATCCAAATTGGTAAGATGGAAAGTGACTGAGGAGGACACTTAACCTCACGATTCCTGACCTCCATACGTATGTACCTGTATATGCATGTGTGTACAGCAGGTGCACATGTGCCCATACTGACGAGCACTAAACAGCGCTGTTATGCAACACCAGCCTTCACACATCTCTTCACCGAGTTAGTACAGGTATGTCGTAGGCAGCACCATGTAGGTTTGTAAGCACTGCCATGATCATACAGTAGTAAAATTTCCTAACAATGTGGGATTCACTTCTAGCTTCTTAAAGTTCATCATTGTTCCATTTGGAGTTGATCTGATTAGAGTGTATAACTTACACTTGTGTAAACAGGCACATAGAAGGTGTGTTTGCACAGCAGACATGTTGGTATAATACTCCCAAACCACTAGTTGAGAACTAAGTACTATCTTGTTTTTTAATTTTTATTTGTTTTGAATTAGAGGTCTGAAGTGGCTTAGCCGGCTAGTTCTGGCACAGGGCTTGCTCATCTTATCTGAGGGCTTGGTGGGGGCTGGAGGACCCGCTTCTTAAGGTACCTTACTTTCCATGGCTTTGCCGAAGACCTAAGGTTCTTGGCTGGCTGTTGGCTTTGTGGGGGCCCTTCTGATGTGACTGCCATCCTCCCCAGTGATCCCACAGGAGAGCAAGATGAAACCAGGCTTTCTTTCATATTCCAGTCAGAAGTCATTTTCTGCTTGTCTATTTGGTGGTGGTGGTGGTGGCAGCATGGATGGGTTGGAAGGAATTGGATGGATTGTGGTTTGAATCTGAAGGATGTAATTGTATCGGTACACTGTGAGGGAGCAACAAGCAGGTCATGAGACACCTCTTTGAGCTCCTCAAGGCTTTTGGTTTTTGAGACAAGATCTCTACATAGAGTCCAGGAAGAAAATCCAACAGTTCTGCCTCCCTCCTTCAGTACTCCATGTTGGGATTCAGTACTCTGTGTTGGGAATCTTCAGGGAACCATCTTGCAGAGGCAAAGGTTTGGGTTTTTAAGTGAAAACTGGTTTGTGATCATGAGGCTCTTAGAGGCATTTCTGGGCTGGGCTGGACCAGACATGGACAGCATGGGACCCACAAATCCACTAAATTGCATGAAAACACCTCCTGTGGCCTATTGCTTTTTTTCTGTCTTTATAGTTGTCATCCTATAGATGATTTATAGGATTTAATCCTCTAAATATATAATAAATATATATATAAATATATAATATTTATATATATATATATAAATATATATATATAAATATATATATAAATATATAATCCTATAGATGATTTATAGGATTTAAAGGAGGCCCCACCCATCCAGTATTTTTCAAAGATCACTTAAGTTTTTATTTTAAAAATAGCCATTTTTTTTAAACAATCGATAGACAATAGTAACTTACGCCATCTTGAAGTGTTAGGGTACGCAGTTAATAAAGGTAAGAAATCCAAGTCAAAACTTGTACAGTAACCCCTTCCGAGGCCTCTTATCCTAAAACATGCATAGCTTATCCATTAATCTATTCATACAGGTGCTAGGCAGAGTAAATTTGTGCTAGGCAGAGTAAAAGATTAAGAGCAGTAAGAAGATAAATCATAATATGGTGCAATAAAATTTTTTTAAGAAGTTTACAAATGGTTTCTGAAACTTGCCATATAGTATTTTTGGACCATGGTTGAATGATTAGCTTATAACTTGGAAAGCAAGACTATCTAAGGGGAAGCTACTGTATAGTATCTTATGTTTTCTTTGGTCTTTGTTGGGGGGGGGGTTCCTGTAGGGGAGGCACATGTGCACAGTTGTAGAGGCCAGACAACAGCCTCAGGTGTTGGCCTCCTGGAATGCCATCCACCTTTCTAAGATCTCCCATTGACCTGGAGCTTGCCAATTAGGCTAGAATGGCTGGCCAACAAGCTCCAGGAATCTTTCTGGCTCTGCCTCTGTGCGTGCCTGCCCATTCCTCTTGAGTACAGGGGATCAAACTAGGTCCTCTTGCTTTGTAGACAAGGTCTCACTTGGAAGCCCTGATAGCTTGAGTTTACAGTCATGCCCCACCAAGCCTGGCTTGTATAAGTATTTTAAAAGTTGATTAATCTTCCATTGGCAGTTACTCTGGGCAAGTGTCATTTTACAGGACTAGATTAAACCATTCATTCTCCCTTTTGCCTATTATATGCTTGTTTATTCCTCTTTTGAAATTGTGGCGTATGTTAAAAATTGACATCTCAAAACGGAAGTAGATTGTAGGTATGTGAATTCATTGTGTAGAAGATTCTTTGATATCTGGTACAATTAAGAAACCATGACATTAAATAAAGCTTAGAACACTAGTTGGAATCTAACTGGGAAAAATTTTTAGGAGTCTTGGACACACACTTTACCCATTGCTACTACTAGTATATAAGTACACCAGTGCTCAGACCTCAAGTTTCAAAAAATATCCTGGTTCTCTCTAAATGGAAACCAAGAGTGTAAAGAATGGGGAATTACTCATTAGTATGATATGACAATGACCTTACTTAAACACAAAGGCCATACATGGTGGTACACACCCTTAATCCCACCCAGCACACTCTGCAATGCTGAGGTAGGAGATCAGCTAGAGTGAGACCCTACCTCTGGGCTGGTGTGAGGGAAATAATGAAAGGAAAGAGACAATGCAATGTAGGTATATTCTACCTTTGTCACTGTTGAAGCTGTAGTATGTAAATGTGTACATTCATTAACTGTTTAGTTATTAATGCAAACTTAAACACCTGACACTCCTTCCTCGGCACATAACCAGGTTGGCCTTGAACCTATGGTCTTTGCCTCCATAGTGCTGGCATCACAAGTGTTTGTCAGCTCATTCCTATGAAAGGGAGAAGAGGCAAAAACAGCGAGCTGCAGATAGATCTTCAGGGGGACAATGCCCTTCCCATCTCCTGCTAAGAGGGAGAGCCAGCCTTACACTCCCACCACTCCAATAGTTGGTGCACAGATGGAACATAGAACCCTGTAGGTCTCCACGACCATTAACAGGAAGAGAAAGCTCTGATCAGATAAATGTGCTACCTACCATTGATTGGGAAAAAACTGCCAATTTCATATAGAACTTCTCAGTCTTTAGTCTTTATTTTCTATAATCTAGAGAGAGGGTATTCCGGAGCTGGGGCTCAGTCATGAAAAAAGTGCCTTCCAGTCAAGTGTGAGGGCCTGAGTTCAGATCCCGCTCACCCCAGGTAAATGCTAAGCTTGGTAGCACAGTGTCTGTAATCTCAGTGCTGACAATGCTGAGATGGGATGGCTTCCCGGAACATTAAGAGACTGTGTTCTAAAGTGATTGAAGAGTTCACCTGGGCTAACCTCTGGCTTCCACCTGCATTCACGATGTGCCGACACACATGCAAAAAACAAAGTGTTAGAGCCTGTCAGCAAATACAACCCAGGGAATGGCTAGGCTTCTGTAAGGTTAGGGTATGACTACCATGTCTAAGCTAGGTCTTAAGAGGCTTGTCAATTTTATATACTTGTTAGAAGCTTTTCCCTGACCATGTTTTCACCATACCAACTGGATGCCTTTTTCCATCTGAAGCTTTGGTTGCGTTCTGAGGTTTTTATCCTACTCACATATCGTATCAGGGCCTCTGGCTTGTATTCAGCTTTCTTGCAGCATCCAGTACAGGGCTAGCTTTGCCTTTAACCAGCATGGTGGTTCACACCTTTAATTCCAGCACTGAGGTATGGGGATCACAGTGTGTTCTAGGTCAGCCCGGGATAGTGATTCCCTGCCACAAAAGTAAGTCTCTCTCCTTCCATCTGAAAGGCAAAAGATAGGGTTCTCTGGTCTAGGTATGCATGGGAATTTGCCTTTAGCCTCTTGTCCAGTCAAGTTATTTATTGCAACTTATGGATCACAAATTAAACCACATTTTTTGTTTATTCCGTTAAAACATGTTCATGGGCTGGAGAAATGGCTCAGCAGTTAAGGCACTTGCCTAGAAAGCCTGTTGTCTCTGGTTCAATTCCCCAGTATCCTCATAAAGCCAGATGCACAAAGTGGTGCGTACATCTGGAGTTCGTTTGCAGTGGCTAGAGGCCTTTGACATGTCCATTCCCCCCCTCTTTCTCTCCTTCCCTCACCCCCCCCCGGCAAATTAATTAATTAATTAAAAAATGTTCACCACCCCCCCCACACACACACACCAGGACTTTGGTTTACAAAGAACCTGGTCAGCCTAGGTGTCATTCAGAAGTCGTTGAGAAGATTAAGCAACAGTATTTCTGTTATGCAGACAAAAAATTAGACTGATAGTTAACAAATACTTTTTTACTGAGTTTTGAGCTTTTGTTTAAAAGTTAGGAGTTTGAACTTGTTGATTCAGCACCTCCTTTACTACAGATTAAGATTCAGTGGTTAGTCTGAAAATGTCCCCAATCATGTATATGTCCCCACCTCTCCAAAATAGGAGAAGCGGAAGTTCTAAAGGCTTGGCTTCTTAGTGGATTTGTCTGCAGGTTGGCAGAAGACTAGACTTATGTTTTCTCAGCACCTATTACTACTTGAACTGGTCAGCACAGCTGTGTGACGGCTGGCCATGTCTCAGGTGAGGCTGTCATGGCGTGGAGGCTGGGGGCGGGGAGCAGGAAGAGAGCAGCAAGCAGGTTATCTCCAAGTATTGCTGTTCTAGTAAGTCTTGTTGTCTGGTCTCTTCTACTCTCCCTGTTCTCTAGTTCTCTTCCTGTTTTTATTCTGCCAGCCTTTCCAATCTAGGCACCTGTCTGCTGTGCTGCCATCCAGTTCACACACACTTTTAACTTTGAAAAAGGATTTAACTGAAATGCAACAATAGAAATAGCAGTCTCCTTGCTTATGGCCTACTTCAACAGCCAACCTTGGTCTTGGTGAGGATGGTTTCTGTGAAGCTATACACTGTACCACTGTAAAGGCACACTATGCACACACTATGTCGTTTGCTCTCAGAGAATTACAGGTTTAAATCACTATGAAGCTGGGTGTGATAGACTTTGCCTGTATTCCTAGCACTTGAGAGGTGGAGGCAGGAGGATCAAAGAGTTGAAGTTCAAGGTTGGCTTAGGCCGTTTGAGATACCATCACTAAAATGCACAAAAACCCCAGCACATTGAATGCTGCTGCGCTCCACACAAGTGGTGGCTCCACAAAGAAGTTTGCTAGTGGCGGTGTCGTTGAAGATGCCATGAAAGCTCAGACTTCGCTGGAGAGCGTGTGAAATGGCATAATCATGTGGAAGAAGCATTTGGCAGCTTCTTCTAAAGTGGAATATAGACTTGCCAGAGATCTTTTAGCCAAGAGAAATGAAAACATATGTCCACACAAAGATTTATAGTTGATGTTCATCTCAGCTTTACTATGGTAGCTGCAAACTGGAGAGAGAAAGCCTAAATGTGTGTCCGCAGGAGAGTGACTAAACGCATGCCCCATGGCTGAGCCTCAGGCAGAGAAGAGGACACTGCAGGGAGGTGCCATCCAGCAGTGCCATGAAACAGATCTGTGCCCTCATGGAAATGCCTGGTGCAAACAGTCATGCTGTGTGCATGTGTTGTACTTTTAAACTGTACACTTAAAGTGTAAAGTTTGGGAGATGGCTCTTTGGTTAAAGGCGCTTGCTTGCAAAGCCTGTTGGCCTGGGTTCAATTCCCCAGCACCCACATAAAGCCACAGGGGCATTCTTTGCAGTGACAAGAAACAAAGATGCACCCATTGATCTCACAAATCACTTAGTGCAGCTTGGCAAGGTGGCAGCCACCTGCACTCCCTCTCTGCGGACTACTAAGCAAGGCACAAACTGCAGCGCTTGCTGCTCCTAACCCTTCCCCCTCCCCCTCCCCCTTGTTGCTTTGGTTTGAGTGGCAGGTGATTGCAGTCACCCAGGAGCAAGGAAGGAAGGGGTGGTGGTGGAGCTACAACTAGTCCCTGTTAGAGCTGCAGAGGCACCAGAAGGCCTGAATTCTTTCTTCACAGCAGTTAGTTTTTCTTTAACTAAACTTCTGGCTCTTGAGAATTAATTCCTGAGCAAAGTTGCTCCTTCTGAGTCTTTTATCTTTCTATCCCCAGAATTCTAGAAAACAGTATTTCATATTTTAGAGAACAGTTCATGTAACTGAAATCAGTCCTTAATTCTCTTGTTATTTCTACTTTTGGCCACATGTTTTGATGACTAAATATAACTTTAGAACACAGAAGATTGCTGCTCATAAAGGCATTAGATTAGGAATGGAAATTAAACTCAGGAAATGTTCCCATGACATCCCAAGTCCTTACTTGTGTAGGCATCAGCCTTCTTTTGGTAACTATAAGGTTATGATAAATGTAAGGCCAGTTGAGATAGTTTATCACTTTGTAACCCTGACTAGTTGAGAGTATTTTATTTTTTAGGGCTGGGGAGATAGCTCAGTGGATACAGGCACTTGCTTGCAAAGCCTGCTTCCCAGGTTTGATTTCCTCAGTAATCATATAAAGCCAGATGCACAAAGTGGTGCATTGCATCTGGAGTAGGTTTGCAGTGGTAGGCCCTGGAGTACCTATTCATTTTCTCTCTCTGCTCACAAATAAAATTATTAAAAAGTATTTTTTTACCTAGACGACTTGTCATGGTCTTTGAATGTAGTGCTTAAGAATGTAAGTAGTAAAATGATTATTTGGTATTAAACCTGTAGACTTATAAGTACACTCATAATGATGTACTTATAATGATGGGATTTGTCAAAGGAGCACAGGCCAGTCAGCCTGAGACAAGAGTTTCCCCATGCCCAAGGCTGGAATAGTTGTAGGGAAGAAACCCATAATAATAGCAGCCACACAGATACAGTCATTTATACCATGTAAGGTCACCCCAGTTTATTCACGTACCTCTTTTTATAAGCTAAGGATCTAGAGAAATCTGTGTAGTTGGAGATCTTACTGGTGGTGTGGGAATCCCACTTGATGCCATAGTACTAAGATTAACTCAGCAGGCTTATTAATTGTGCCATGTGCTGGGGACTAACCACTCCCAAAGGACTTAGACTTCGAAGGATAGTTTGACCTGGTTCCTTGGCCCATAGATACTGGCCTGTTGCAGACGTCCATCTTTTTTAACCTGGCTGCTTATGAGTAGGAATTGGGAATGTCATTGCCTATTTTAATATTATTTATTTGAAAGAAAGAGAGGAAGAAAGAGGCAGACAAAGTAAGTATGGGTGTCATGTGATGAACTCCAGATGCATGCATCACTGTGTGCATCTGGCTTTACATGAGTACTGGGGAATTGAGCCCAGGCCATCAGGCTTTGCATGCGTGTTTAGCCACTGAGCCACCTCTCCAGCCCCCACTATTGTTTTTTTTTTTTTTAAATCTCTGGTAGTGATATTTGTTTCATTGAGGATCCACTATGTCCCAGGATTTTCTCTAGGGATTGGCAGTGTAACATTGAGTAATGCATAGAGTAGAAAGTCTCTGAGGGCTGGAAAGATGGCTTAGTAGTTAAGGTGCCTAAGGACCTGGGTTCAAGTCCCCAGTACCCACAAAAAGCCAGGCGTACAGAGTGGCACATGTGTCTGGAGGCCCTGACACACATTTCACACATTCTCATATATATTCTCCTCTCTCTTCTGTCCCTCCCCCCCTCTCTCTCGCTCTGTCTCCCCCCTCTCTTCTCTCTCCCCCTACAAATAAGGAATCAAAAGTCCCTGGAGAGGCCCAGGTGACAGTTACCTGCAGTGTTTTGGTGCAGTGTCAGGTCTACTGCCAGCACACTCAGCAGAGGACACCTGTATTGTCCTAAAGCAAGCATTACCTAAGCTGCTCTCAGGACCAATTATTTGGAAGCAAGTTTGGGGAAGTGTAGTGTAACATTGAAGAGGTCAGTACGCTTAGAAATTTATACTCTAGAAATCTAGTCAGAGAGACCCACAAAAGTGATAAAAGTATAAAATGTACAGTGACAGATGTTGGTTTGCACTGCACTAACTACAGTGGTGTTGGTCCTTCCCAACTTTTGCAAAGTTAATTACCAGTGGTGACACAAGTGCTGGACCATGAAGTGGCTTATTTTGCACAGCTGTTGCTTTCTAGTCTTACATTTGGGGTTAAAGAGTAGAGTGGAGGGAAGCATCAGAAGCCGAGATTTAGTTAACTGGAAACATGAGCACCTCAGCAGGGTTGATTAAATGTGTGTTGGGCCTGCGATTGAATTTTGGGGGATTTCCCATAGCTTTTTTGTTTGAAGAATTACAAATTCATTTGTGTTTCATAAGCACTCAATTTTGTGACACGAACTATAATTTCAAAATGTTATGTATGTTTTAAGTGGGCTATTTGACAGCTATGAAGTAATTTGCACAACATTGAATTGCTTTAATATTTTTATTTCTTGGAGGGACACTTGATTTATCAATTTTGTGTTTGAAACTATTTACATAGAGGTATGTCACCTAGGCTACATCTACATGGTTTGTAAGATGACTTTGTGCATCTTTTAGGAGAAAGGGAGACCATTCATGCCCAAGTCATTGTAAACTAACACTGTTTAGCCTGGGGTGTTTGTTCAGAACAGGGCAAGTTGCCAATGATGTAAACTCAACCTTCCTGTACTTAACAGCAAATACTTTTATTTAGATATGTTTATTATATATTGAATGTTAAGTGTCTGAGCTGAAGGAACCTTAGTTCCCTTACTCTACTTTTTTTTTATTTTGATGTGTGTGAAGGACAGAAAAGACTGCCTGGCATCATCCTTATTGCTCAGCTGCTTATTTTCTTGATGGGCTATCCATTTCCCCATAGCTGTGGTGCATCAGCACCAGCAAGCCTCCATGATTCTCTAGTTCGTTCCTCCCCCACCCCCAGATTGGGGATGCAGGTGTGCCATGGCCACACCCATTCACCTATCTATTTATGTTTTGCAGTCCAGCCTGGTGCTTTCTGACCCAAAAGGCCCTCATGCTTGAGCATCGAATACTTCTAACCTTTGAGCTGTCTCCCCAACCCCCTCTTAATTCTTACCTATAAGACATGATACAACTTATCCCAAGTCACTGAATTAAGGGTTCCAAAAGAAGACAGCTTAGGCATTTCACCTGATAAGTCCTATGCCCCAGCTTGTGTGACAGAGGTGGCCCTATATATACAAAGGATCGTACCTAAGGCTCTTCAAGATTATTAAGGTCCCCAAGGAGCTTTTGCCTGTCTTGGTTATATTTATAGATAAATCCCTTGGAAAGCGAGCATATGTCCATGTCCATGCACATGCGAATGTGTTAACACTTCACCTAGGCATATCATGGTAGGTAGCTGGCCTCAAGAGTGTTGTCTTGTGAATTCGTAAACCTGATCAAAGGCTGGGGGTGGCATAGTGGTTAAAGGCACTTGCTTACAAAGTCTTTTGACAATCCAGGTTCAATACCCACATAAAGCCAGATGCACAGAGTGGTACATTCTGGAGTTCTTGGCAGCTGCAAGAGACCTTGGCATGCCCATGTTCTCATTCATATTCATTCCCTCCCCCTCTCCCGCCCTTCCTCCCTCATTCTGGTAAATATAAGTTCTTTAACCTGGGCAAAAATGTCAAAGGTGCCACTAAGATGGAGAAAGAATCTGTGATAGACAGTGTTAGAACTCTGCCCTTTTACCCACGTGGGATTTGAACCTGGGATTGCTGGTCTTGATGCTCCTGCAAGCTTTCTTTCCTTCAGAGGGGCAGGTAAACAGTTGAATTTGTCCTCTCCCTGGCCTGGAGTTTTTGTTAAGGATCCTGACACTACTTGACCGGAGTCCCTAACTGCGGAACAGAGTTTTATGTTGACTCTATGAAATGAAAGTATCAGACCGTCCATCTTGCAAAAAAGGGTCCATTTTCAAGAAGAATTTAGGAAATGTTCTCTACTTAATACATTCAACGAGTATATGTTCTTCGTGGGCTTACTTTTGGGAGAGGTGCTGTGAGAGATTTATAGGGTACATATACTTAAACTATTGGAATGGCCCCATATAATCCTAATATTTCAGGGACCACAGAGGAGAGACAGTGGAAGGAAGCCAGATTTCTTGTCTACAGGTGAAAATTGTAAGCTCACATTTGGAAAGTTGTGCTGGTGCTTATTAATACGTACAGAATGCTGATATGGAAAATGCTTTCTTAGCGTGCAGTGGGAGTGATGCTCTCCATGTTTTTTGGGGAGGCGGGGGCTGGTTGGAGGAAATTCCATCTGAGTTCAAGTTCCTTATGGCAGTGTGCTTTTTCCTGCTGTGGCACAGCACACCTGGACAGTGAAGTAGTGTTGGCTCCTAGCGTCCTTTCGGCTCTTCTCATTGCTGAGGTCCCCTGGGAGCTTGCTGGCTGTGATTCTATAGGAGCGTCGATATCAGATTTTAAACTAAGACTTTTAACAGGAGCTGTAAGTGGGGATACTTGGGATACTGTGAGAAGAGACAATCTTGGAATTGTTAGGACAAACTTTTGGTCTTCTAGACTCTCCTGAAAGGGTCTTAGAAGTCCCAAGGGTTCCTGCTTCAATACTTGAAGAGCCATTGGGGCTATGATAGGGTTTATAAAGCAGGTCTTTGTTTCCAAGAGTCTGAAGCACTTGTACTTTTTAGTTAGAGACAGTATGTTTCCCTTTGCAGAAAGGTTAGAATGCTTTCACATTCTGGTGTCCAGATACTATGTTTTCAGGGCCCAAGAGACCTTGAATATATAGAGCCACCTCTGTTATATAAGCTAGACAGCTGTGTGTGTGTGTGTGTGTGTGTGTGTGTGTGTGCACTATAGCCTCTTGACATTCCAAATAAATAGCAGGTGCCTGAACCATTTTTTTGCATCTGGCTTTGTGTGGGTGGCTTGGGAATTGAACACAGGCCAGCAGACTTTGTAAGCACTCGCCTTTAACCTCTGAGCCGTCTTCAGCCCTGAATCAATTTTAAATTTTCAGTTGACCATTCATCTCCTATCTAGTAGTTCAGGATGTGTGTGTGTGTGTGTGTGTGTGTTCTGTGGAAGCTGTTGTGACCAAGTGCTATCTAATGTGTCTGTAATGCTGTGTATCTGGTACAGTTGAAGTTGGTGGTCTCCTGAAGGCACCCTGAAGACTAGAATCGTCTGTGTGATGGGCAGGCATATTGGCAGTTTTGCTGATGGGGCATGCTGGGCGTCAGAAAGCAAAGGGTTGTGCATCCTTCCCCTGGACAAGGTGCTGCCTTCTGAGTGAGGGTGGAAGGAAAGCACGCCTGCAGCTGGCCCACTGGGCTGGGGTTTGGGAGTAGTACGTGTGTGGTTTTCACCAGGAATTCTCTTGCTGTACATACTGTGACTGGAGTTAAGTGAACTATATCTCATTTCATCCTGTCAGCCGAAATAAATTGGATATGCCCCCATTCTCTTCTCACATAATTTATTGAGACTCCATAGAAGGGGCCTAGATTGTCTAAAGACTCTCTGCCCCAAAGGCTATACTTGTTCTTTTACAGGACATTGCTTCGAAGACAATGATCTAAGTTCTTATCAGATGGTTGTGGAGGAGGAGCTTAGTTTCTAATGCAGAGATCGGTGGTGGGAGCAGTGACCTAGGATGGAACTCAGACCCCTAAAAGTCAAGATTTGAGAGATTGAAGACAGTTATTTTTGTGTAGAGGAAAGGGAAGTAATACTTAGTATAAAAAGAGATGTGGGGCTAGAGAGAAGGCCCAGAGGTTATGGCACTTCCCTCAAAGCCCAAAAGCCAGGCTCGATTCCCCAGTGCCCACATCAGGTCAGATGTGCAAAGTGACACATGCATCTGGAGTTCAGTTGCAGTGGCTGGAGGCCCTGGTGCACCCATTCTCTCTCTCT
>PVHP010017272.1:0-34689 GCA_004024765.1 Zapus hudsonius
AGGTCAGCCTGGACTAGAGCGAGACCCTACCTTGAAAAACCAAAAAAAAAAAAAAAAAAAAAAAAAAAAAAAAAAAAAAAAAAAAAAAAAAAAAAAAAAAAAAAAAAAAAAAAAAAAAAAAAAAAAAAAAAAAAAAAAAAAAAAAAAAAAAAAAAAAAAAAAAAAAAAAAAAAAAAAAAAAAAAAAAAAAAAAAAAAAAAAAAAAAAAAAAAAAAGAAGGGTTAAGGATCAGATAGCAGTAACATGTCAAAGTTAATGGTTATGTTGTATTCATGCAGAGTGACATATGTAGTAAACATACACAAACATATTGGAGAATGGCAGGGCAGCATGTCAGATTTATTCTGATGTGCTTGGGGGAAAATACTTTCACTGATACTTACAAATTTTTATTATTAATTTTATGATAGTTTCAAAAATGTTTTAAAACTATCAAATAGCATTTAAGTGAGAGATAAAGTTATTTTCCACTGTTCAAAATAATGTTCATGTTCAGCCATGAAAAAATTTACAAAATGAAATGTGTACTACTAGCTACAAAGGTATTGACAAAAACAGATACACACAGAGATAACATTAGATACTTTCAGGTTTAAAAAAAAAAAAATGCTATGAGGTTTGGGACTGCCTGGGAAGGTAAACTGAATATCAGCTATACAGCAAGTTCAATTATCAAAGGAGTTTTATAAAAATTTCTTTTTTTTTTTTTTGTAAATCCTGTTTTTTTTAAAAATATTTTATTTATTCATTTCAAGCAGAGATGAGAGAGAGAGATGAGAGAGAGAGAGAGAGAGAGAGAGAGAGAGAGAGAGAGAGAGAGAGAGAGAGAGAGAGCGAGCACCAGGGCCACCACCTTGTGGGTCTGGCTTATGTGGGTCCTGGGGAATTGAACCAGGGGCCTTAGGCACTGGAGGCAAGTGCCTGAACCGCTGAGCCATCTCTCCAGCCCTATAAAAATTTCTTATTTGTCTTCAAGTAAAAAACTTGATTCATTTTAACTTGTGTGCTTTGAGAACTCTAGTGTGTCATTCAACTCACATTTTGGGCTTTTTTGATGCTGTCATCTCCATATTCTGAGTTCTGGAAGGCCATGAGGATGTATCTATTTAATAAACCATCTATAGATAACTCCTGAAGAGTTTTATTTGAAAAAATGCCATACCACTGAAGAAAATTTCCCAATAGCTAGAAAAAGAAGGAAAAAAAATTGAGAAGCAAAGCAACCAGAGATGGTACAAAGTCAGTTACATAGTATAATACCGTATCAAATAAAGTGGCCAGAGTATTCATAATCACTTTTAAGCATCTGAATACTCATGAGAATGGCAGAGCATTGCTTTAATCGGCTAAAATGTGAATGGCCACATGTTGCTAGCAGCTACATATACAGGACACTTTCCATTGCTGCAGAAGGTTCTACATTAAAAAATAGTTCCTAGCTAGTCCATGATCCCGACATAAAGAGGGGGACTCGTTTGTAGATAGTATCACACACAGCATGGCCTGGCCTGAGTTATAACTGCTGGACAGTTCTGCTACTCAAGCTCAATCCATACAAAATGGAAGCTAGTATAAATGGAAGCCCCACTCCATCCTGCTATACAATTTCTAGTTTCCCAGTTATTTCTCAACTTAGTAAATGGTGACACTAACTGCTCAGGTTAGAAGCATGTGGGTTATTCTTAGCCTTTCTATCAAGTCATTTGACTCTATACCTCCATCCAACCTGTGGTTTAGACTAACTCCCCTACCCCCAGATCTAAGCCACTATCACCTTTCTGCATCTTGCATTATGGGCATTCATGCTGGAGTATCATGCAGGGTTACGTGAAAAAAAAAATTCAAGTGTCTCAGATCAATTTTCCTAAGGACAATACTATCTAGTACCATTCTAGATGAACAGGAAAGAAGAAAATTCATTATACACAACGGACACCTTCCCATCTCTATCAATATGAACAGAAAGACCCTGAAGGTCAGTCTGAGTGTTTGTCCTTGTTCTACCCAAGGAACGAGAGTAATAGTGGCTACCTCACATCAATATAAAATGTGCACAATGCTTGGCATAAAGTAAATATCCCATTTTCATTAGTATCATCCTTAGTTACCTTAACTCAGTATCTCCACAAAACACAAAAATAATCATATAAATGGCAACATATTTATATCCTGTTCTTTCTAAAACCCTTCTGTGACTCTCATATATAGCCAATCACTTTTCGACAAAGATACGAAAGCAACTTAATGGAGTGTATGTATGTAAATTTTCCTGAGAGAAAAACAGAGACAATCAATGGCTTCCTAACTTTTAAGATCAAGACAAACCTTTCACATGACCTGCTTCTAGCCATCACATATTTTTTTTTCAGTACCTTACAGAAGCCCTTTCTTCTCCTCAGGCCAGGTTCTATCTAACGCCCCTTGTGTTGGAACCTAACCATCACTTCCCTGGGGAGGAGGAGGATTTCCTGAAACTGCCTAGAATTACCTATCTTGTTGACCATCTCAGCTCCCATGACTAGCATGAGCTTCCTGTTTTACAGCTCATACCACCTGATTAGTGATTGCTGTCTGTCAACTGCACTGGACTGCAAACGCCATGTAAATGCCGTTTCTGAGTCAGTGCTCTATCCCTGAAGCTGAGGAGAAAACCCTGTATTCTCACTGCTAGCTAAATCAGCTGTGGCTTATTACTTAGGCAATTTATTAGATAGCTTTGGCCTTACTTTGAAACATAGAATTCATTTTCGTCTGTGTGACTAAGCTTCTCAAATATTAATTAAATTGTAAGATGAAAATTTTTGTTATATAAATGAATAGAAGCCAACAGTTAAATAAAAAAAGGATAAAAACAATTTCTAAAACAGAAAGTCAAACTGAATCTGAAATCTCTTACATACCTTGACAGAAGACCAAAACTGTCGTTGAAAAAACAAGTAAGGCCCAGAATTTTTATTTTCTAAGACACTAAAGTAAAAAAAAAAAAAAAGAGAGAGAGAAATAAATTATGATCAAGTATTTTATGTTAGTTCCATATAATTTCTATTAACAAAAATTTCTACAAGGAAGAGGCCAACAAAAGAATTTAGGTATAGATCTGGGGGTGTAGTTCAGGGGTAGAGTGTCAGCCTCTCAGGTATGAGGCTCTGGGTTTAATCCTCAGAATCAACACACACATACATGCATGCATGCAAACACAGAGAATGGAAAGCCAGGCATGCCAACACTGAGGAGACTAAGGCAGGAGGATAGAACATTTCAGGTTAGTCTGGGACATGCAGAAAGACCCTATCTCCATTAAAACAACTGCAAATAATAATAAACAAACAAACAAACAAACCACACTGTGGGGAGTTGGCAATGGCTCAGTGGATAAAAATGCTTGCTGTGCAAGCAAGCGATCCTATATAGGTTTGATACCCAGCAATCCTGTAAAAAGCTAGGTGCACCTATGCATGCCTGTAACCCCAGAGGTGAGGGGAGGGGTGTCAAGAGAATCACTGGAGCTTACTAATCAACCAGACCAAAGAAAAGAAAATGTTAGGTCCAGGTTCAGCAAGAAACTCCATCTCAAGGGAATGAATAAAGTGTAAGAACTATAGAGCACCCAATATTCTTCTCCAGCCTTTATATGCCCACACATCAGATGACACACCCACACAAGTACATACACCATACACACACCAAAGTAGAGAAATAAGTAATGGAAATCCAAGCTACCTTTACTTTTATAGGATTTTAGACTCTGAAAAGTGAATGGATATATTATATTTAATGTTTTTATGTGTTACTTACTTTTTGGGGTATAAAGGCATGAATACATCATCATCCAAAGTTCTTCTCATTCTCAATAAAAGTGCCTTTAGGTATACCTAGAATTTAAAATAGAACACATGTGGGTTGGAGAGATGGCTCAGTGGATGGGACACTTGCCTCCAGTGCCTAAGGCCCCGGGTTCGGTTCCCCAGGGCCCACGTAAGCCAGACCCACAAGGTGGTGGCCCTGGTGTTCTCTCTCTCTCTCTCTCTCTCTGTCTGTCTCTCCCTCTCTCTCTGTATCTCTGCTTGAAAATGAATAAACAAAATATATTTTAAAAATAGTACATATTTCAACAACATTAAATAATTTTAATACTTTACCATTCTCTTAGGTAACTCCTCAACAATTACTAAGCAATGAATCCATTTAGAAATTTCAACCCTAAGTCTACTACAGAAAGATGTCAAATGGGAAACATAATACTTATCAAAATGAGGTCAGTAAGGGTTGAACAAGGACCAAGAGTGGCTTCCTATGTTTAACTGAGATGCATATCCACTGAGAGCAAACATCATCTTTAACTTGAACAGTAACTATAAAAGAATTATCAAGTTGTTTTAAATGTGCTATTTAAATTTAGAGCAATGAGCAACATCTTAGTAGTTCTGACTAGAATTGGAAATCGGGGTGTGAGATAATAGAAAGGAGTTATCTAGACTAATTACACCTATAGTCCATACTTATTATTTATTTGAGAGAGAGTAAAAGAGGGAGAGAGAGAGAGAGAGAGAGAGAGAGAGAGAGAGAGAGAGAGAGAGAGAGAGGGAGAGGGAGAGGGAGAGAACAGGCACGCCAGGGCCTCCAGACACACGAAGCATCTTGTGTATCTAGTTTTACATGGGTACTGGGGAAATCAAACTTAGGCCCTTCTGCTTTGCAGGCAAACACCTTAGCCTCTAAGCCATCTCTCCAGTTCCCGTAGTTATTTTTCAAACTGAAAATCAGTAGCTCCAACTTTGTGTGTAGTTCAGGCTTTAAGACCCAGATTACCCAAATGGGAGAAGCTGACCCCTGGTTTAGAGTAACCATTCATCTCTCAAACTCTTGTTCATTTTCAAAAGAAAAAATTTTCCAAACATAGAAATCAAATTACCTGTGTATTTTTATTCTCCGCATTCACTACTGAAGGATATCCATTTATTAATTTCAGTGTAATTCCAACCATTCTTGAAGTCTGTGTTGTTGAAAAAGGGTCCCACATATTTTCAGCTATCACTATTAAGGAAAATTAGAATATGTTACTACATAGGAACACGGCTTATCCAAATCCAAAGGCAATACTCTCAATTATAAATGCTAACGCTAGCTAGGTGCACTTTAATCCCAGCCCTGGGGAGGCTGATGTAGGAGGACTGCTGTGAGTTCCAGGTCAGCCTGTGCTAGAACAAGACCCTACCTTGAAAAAGCAATAAATAAATAAACAAATGCCAATGCTGACTTGTTTTTCTCTCTCTATAACAGAAGCTTTAGTTTTGTTTGTTATTTTGAAACAGTGTTTTAACAAAGCCTTGGCAGGCCTGGTATTGATGTCACAGCAATCTTCCCACCTTAGTCCCTTTATCACCAGCCCCGAGCACTGGGATTACAGGTGCCCACCCCCATGCCAGAAATGCTCTTCCTTTGTCCTATTAACTGGAGACTCTAAAGGATAGGGAGAGGTAGTTAAGACAGCCCTCTTACTGATGCTAGTCAATGAAAATAAAAATATTCCAAAAGATGTTGCCTAAGCACCAAAAATTTCTAATAAATTCAAAATTCACTTTTAAAATTTGAAACAGGTTACTTTGCCAGTAATTTCAAATCTCTTGAGACAAGTACTAAAACTGTTGCCCAGATAATCAATAAAATATCTAGTCGGCTTGGCTCAGGCTGCCTTGGAGTCTACCACTATCTATGAATCAATTTATTACAGCTTACTCCAAAGTGGCCTTTAGGTCTTGGGCTGAGTTCCCTACTTCTTACCATCTCTGAGCGAGATAGTATCTATCATTTATTATGTAATACCATGAAGAAACAATCTCCAGATTAGAAATGCTCACAATCACATTAGAGAAACCCAGTATGTCTGAATGTTTAATTCCTAATTACCTGTTAGTTTAGGAAGGATCACCTTTTCCACAATGGTGGGGAGAAGTGCAACATCTACATCATCTTTCTCTTGTTCTCGCTCTTCACAACCATAAAACAGCAAAGATTCAAACCACAGCATATTCTCAAAGTCACGGCATTTTGCCTAAAAATATTTTAAAAGGTTACCCAAACATTTAAAACTGTGGCTATTTCTACCTCCAGTTGTGTTACCAGTAACAGGAATTAGATTTAGCCTTGGTTCTAAACAAGTACTAGACAAAATACACAAAGGATCTATTTTCAGATGATGAGCCAGAGGGGCAAACTGAAGCGAGTACAGATCCCAGGCAGGGCACAGCAGTCTTGCCAAGTTGAGGAGATAAATGGGATTCAGAGAGGCTGAGACAGCTAAGAGCAGTGGAGCAGAGGAGGGAGCTCCATGAGAAAGACCTCCAAATTTATACAACCATGAGCCTCTGCTATCCAAGACACACTTGCACAGGGTAAAACTCCACTGGAAGAGTATTCAGGAGATGTAAGCTAACAATTCCAGAGCTCAACTTCTTTTCCGTTATGTTTCTAGGACTCCATCCAAAACCATCTTTTCCTTAAGGTATACACACCTGATCCAATCAGTACCAATCATGTTCAGAAATAAACCCTGTAACTTCAACACCCTATCTTGCCATGGTGTTACATGCTTTAATGCCAGCACTCAGGAAGGCAGAGGTAGGAGGATCACTGTGAGTTCAAGGCCACCCTGACACTGTACCGTGAATTCCAGGTCAGCCTGGGCTAGAGTGAGAACCTACCTTGAAACAAAACAAAACAAAACAAACCCCTATTCTTACCATTAGGTCCAAATAGTCAATTCTGCTATTTCCTCTTTTATCCTAGGACAATACGCCCTAATGAGTCCATCTCCCATGTTTACTAATTTATCTCATTCTCTTGTGTTTTCATTACCACTGACTTAGTTACCAAATCCTCATTTCACACTAGTCCCACTGTGTAATCCCATTGGGCTCTAAATTCTTCTACGATCAAAAGGCCAAGTTCTAAGCTCTTTATGTACATATCCCAGTGTCACCATATAATTTGACCTAAGACTGCAATTGTATATGAATTGAAAACCAAAAGACAGCTCTTGGGGAAAAGAATAAAAATTAAAAACATTAATCTCAGGTATACTGTTTCAATGATAGCTTTTGCCCTAACTTCCATGCAAAATGCTTTAAGCTTACATCTCTAGCTTTTAGACAAAAAAATTACCCAGAAATGACATTACATTGGCTTCTAACAGTGGTAGAAACCACTCACCTCAAGAGGAGTCCAAGTGAGGAGCTGCAGTCGGATAAGTGGATTGAACAACTTTGGCAGGCAGAGGCCAATGTAGGCATCCTTGTATGACGTGTAATACTTTGAACGCCACGCTTCAAACTGGGATTTTATGCAGTCAATGGAATAGAAACTCTCAAGGACATCTTCAAAAACTTTGCTGGACTCTTTTGAAATTCGATCTAAAACAATCAACAATCCATTGAACTATAATTTAGTGTGAAACAAGAATAAAAGTGCTCATTAACAAACATCCAACTAATCACACTTTAGAATGAAAATAAATAGATGTTTAGGTTTTGATTTGTCTATCATGCAAACTAATATGCAGCCAGTCCTAGTTTTACAAGGTTCTAATATGCACATTTTTTTCAATGTAAACAATTTTCTATTGTAAGGGCTAGTTACACAAGGCCTGCTATCCTCAACATGACTTGGATTTCTGTAACTATATTACATTAATTCTAGCTGCATAAAGTACAAACTTAGCTACTAGTTTTTCAATTCAGAAATTGCTGTATAGTAACAGCTGTGTACCATCATCAGTGGCCAATTGCATCATTTTTCCAAAGTGATTACAGTAACTTCTGGTGATTGGGCTGATGATGGTCCCTGGTTCATTCAGAGGATGTCAGTATCTTTAAATATAAGATTTGGAAATGAAATAGCTCTGTGATACCCTAAAAATGTTAAAGCAAGCTATCTATCTATCTATCTATCTATCTATCTATCTATCTATCTATCTATCTATCTATCTATCTATCATCTATCTACCTACCTATCTATCCTCTCCCCCAACCCCTCTATCGGCAGGGATTTGCACTAGCCCAGTCTGACCTGGACTTTATTTACTCTGCAGGTCCAAGTTGGCCTTAAACTCATGGTAATCCTCCTACCTCTGCCTTATGAGTGCGAGCCACCATGCCCAGTTAGGTAATATTTTAAAGGACAAAGTCTCAACAATCTTCATACCAAGATGGATCTTAACATTCCTAATAGTTGGGCAATCTAACACTATCATGTGATACTATGCACTAAAAAACAGCCAGCTTCTATGAAGTATTCTTGCAACAAAAATTAAAGTATATCATAATCAGGCCTTCAGAATAAATTTTAGTTTACTAAAAGATGTGTTTAGTTAGAACAAGTTAATTATCATGAGAAAAAAAAAACAAACACATGGCTGGGCGTGGTGGCGCACGCCTTTAATCCCAGCACTAGGCAGCGGTAGGAGGACTGCTGTGAGTTCAAGGCCACCCTGAGACTACATAGTGAATTCCAGGTCAGCCTGGACTAGAGTAAGACCCTACCTCGAAACACAAAAACAAACAAACAAACAAAAAACCCACAAAAATAATCCAGAATGTAGTATGTTCTGCAAGACGAGTGATTGGTCTCTAAAAAGTTAATGTCTTGGGACCCGGGAGCTGGCTCAGTGGTTATAGGCACTTGCTTGCAAAATGTGCTGGCCAGGCTTCAATGCCTTAGCACCCATGTAAAAGTCAGTTAAAAACGGTGGCACAAGCACCTGGTGTTTGTAGTAAGATAACCCAGTTTGTGTGTGCAAGCTCATGCACACACACACAAAAAAAGCAAATAAGATTTTAAGTTAATGTCATAAACAAACAAAAATAATGAGAATATGCAAATGGGTAGCATACTTCCAGACATTCTATTCTTAACTAAAAGATGTAACAGGTAAATAAAAAAAATTTTTTTTTCAAAAAAGGGCTGGAGTAATGGCTCAGAGGTTAAGGTGCTTGCCTGCAAAGCCTAACGACCCAGGTTTGATTCTCCAATACCCATGTAAAGCTAGATGCACAGTAGCACATGCATCTGGAGTTCCTTTGCAGCGTCTGGAGGTTCAGGCACACCCATTCTCTTTCTTTCATCTCTCTCTCTCTCTCTCTCTCTCTCTCTCTCTCTCTCTCTGCTTACAAGTAAGTAAATAAACAAATGTAACAGTTAAATGTTGAACATGAACCTTGGGTGGATTTTGGTTTGGAAAACACAAACATAAAATAACTAACAAAAACAGTCCAAAAGGGAATTTTTTGAGATGCTGTTGAAGAAACCTAACTATAGACATGATACTAAGAAAGTCATTTTCTTAGATTATGGTACTGTGATTATACAAATAATCTTACTTTTATGAAACAGTATGTCTGTATCTACTATAAGGTACTTGAAATTACTCAGCAGCACACCCATGCACACATACAGAGATAAAGCAAAGCAGACCCAGGTGTGATGATGGTGTAGCCCTTTAGTCCTAGCACTCGGGAAACTGAGGCAGGAGGATCAAGACCAGCTTGGGCTACAAAGTGAGTTTCAGGTTAGCCTGGGCTAGAGTGAGACCATACCTTGGGGTGGGGAGGAATAGTAAAATATAAGCATTGTTCAATCATTATTCTTTCAAATTCTCTACATATTTAGGAATGTTCACTATAAAAATATCAGAGATGCCACGTGTGGCTTTGCTCATCTGTACTCCTAGAACTTGAGAAGTAGGAGGATCAGGAGTTCATTCTTGACTTTGAACAAGTTCAAAAAACAAAACAGGTCTGGTATATAATCCTGGCTACCTGGGAGGCCAAGATAGGAGGATCCCAAGTTCAGGCCACTCTGGGCAACTCAGTAAGACCATGTCTCAATATATAAATTTTAAAAAGGGGCTGAGGGTATGGTGCAGTGGTAGATCACTTGCCTAGTATAGCTAAGACCCTAGGTCTAGTCTCCAGTATCTAAAAAGAAAAAAAGAAAGAAGCTTTTCTCATAGCCCGAAGCCAATATAATTCCAAACAACTATAGCCAAAGATGGCCAAGAAAGATCCTCCTGGGAACACCTGCACACAGTCCTACTAACCAGTCATTTCTAACACTCCTCAGATCAGGAGACTCCTTCAGGGCTGAGTGCTACCTGCCCTGCTCTTATCTTTCCAGACCTCCAAGCAGGCTTTAGTGGAATGAACCTCAGATCTAACACATTTTTGGCCTCTTAAAAACTCAAACTTCAGGTGGGCAGAGCAAGATGGCCAACAACTAGCAGCCACGCCAGGACCCTCCCGGTAAAGAAGGCAGAGAGCTCTAGTCATTCCAACTCCACTGAACAATCACAGGCCGAAGGCTGATATCCCAGCAAGAGATGAACCACCCCAGGCCTATCGTGTAGACCCCAAGTGAAATTTGAGACAGTGGTGGGGCAAGAAAGAGACCTATAAACACAGCCAATCAGTCATCCCAGGGTAAGTCAGCGAGACAGACTCCAACAACTTCCAACACAACTTAAAATAGAAGCACAGAGTCTTAAGGTCACAACAACAATGAAACAGACTTAAAACTCACCCTTCATGACTCAGGGAACTGAGCGGAAGTGGGGGTGAAAAGATTATAAGAGCCATGGTGAGAGAGATTACCCACAGACATTACCCCCCCCTTAGCTACAATTCATAAAGGGGGGGGCGCACAACCTTGTTGCCTCCTGTGCTATCCATAACCCACTGCCACATGGATTGTTCCAGTGTGCCCACCAAGAAGGATACCCAGGGGATTGGGGGGAGGGAAATGGGAATATAAGCACAATGTTTACTCAATCAGTGTATCTAATTTTGGACAATAAAGATAAACAAAAAACAAAACCCTCAAACTTCAGAAGTCTTACTATGCATATCCTAATTTAAACCCTGTGACAAGCTTTGGCCTCTATTTTTGAGAAGTCGTTATAATAGTCTGTAATAAAAACTGGTGCAGCCAGGAGTGGTGAAGCATACCTTTAATCCCAGCACTTGTGAAGCATGAATTCGAGGCTATCCTGAGACTACACAGTGAATTCCAGGTCAGAATGGGCTAAAGAAAGACCCTACTTTGAAACAAATAAACAACAAAAAAGACAGGTGCAAAGAAGTACTTAGCTTTAGTGTAGAAGAATGAAAATTCTAACTATTTTTGGGTTACAAGTCACCCAAGTAGAAACCAACTGATAAGAAGTCACACTTCCAGATAAGCCTAACCTTTTTCCAGATTGAAATTAGTAATATCTGTAGATGTCTCTTCGTCATCACTGGAAAGGCCTTCTAGGTGATCTGCCATCTTACCGGTTTGCTCTCTGGCTTGTCTACGACGAGTCCTAGAGAATAAAAGGATATTTCCCAAGTAAGATAAATGCAATTCTTCACCTAACAAAGCAAAGCAAGCATTCTGAGACTCACCTTCGGGCCTCCCGCTCTGCAATCCGACGTTTTGCATGCTCTTGATACAGTGCTCGATCTCGTCCAAAGGAATCAAGATTTGGTGCCATCAAAGCTTTATCTGTAAAACAATAATAGTTAAAATTAAACGTCTTCCTTCAACAATACTGAGGAAAGAATTTTCACAGAAAAAGCCATTATGATAGACTGCTTACTAATCTCAACAGCAAGATTCTCCAATGACCATTAAACTAGATAGGCATTATTAAGTTTAAAACAAATTTCAGTATTCTGAGTTTCCATGAAAAAACAGTAGAAAAATTAAAGCACTGATTTCTTTTTAAGAGCCCAAAAATACAACTGAGCTTATTTATTCTAAGTGTATAAATAATAGGACAAGCTGATGCTATTAAGATGACCAAACAAATGGAAAATCTAAAATTATCCATGCAAAAGGAAAATAATACATTTTTTAAAAATGCTTAGGCATCACACACTGAATGATGTGAAATGACAGCAAAGAAGCATGCAGGAAGGCATGAGAAAAGTTTTGTTGCCAAGACTCTAAAATGTATCCTATCACTCTACTCTGCTTTGTGGAAGCTGAATCGCTATCCCTCGTCCCAGAACAAGGCAACACTATATAGGCTGACCCTCCCAGGTGGCCCAGCTTCTTCCTCCTCAAGAACTACTCACTCCTCCACATCAGGAGTCCCCCACCTCTCTTTAAGTCAGCATTACATCTTTCTTTCTGGAACCTCTATAGTAATTTTCTAGCTTTGGTTTCCAAGCAGTATTTCTGTTCTTATAATACTCCTTTGATAGCATCCTAAACTTGCACTGGTAAGAGAGTATATGTTATCTCCCTGAACTTTTAAATTAGCTTCATTTGTGTATTTATCTTTTGCTATTAACACCAAATCCCTTTGGTCATGTTGCTGCCTTTTTGGTGAGTGACCTGCTTGTTTCCAAAGAGCAAGAATGGAAGCTCTGTGGCAGTGATAACTGTTTAAAACAGGGACCCCCCATCAGACCACTGACAGAATGCCAACTCCTTCATTAGGGGCCTCAGACATTAGTGTCTCAGGGTCTCTCCTCTAGCTGCAATCATTTTTACCAAAAACTCTTCTAGAATCTTGCTTATGGTAAAGAATGGGTACAGCATCTGTCTTCTGTAGCTCCCTAATGTCTACATTTAATCCACTATGAAGATACTCTGGTAAATACAGCATAGTTATGAGAAGTAAAAAAACCAAAGAACTGGAGGTGGGAAAATGGAAGCATTAAAAAAAAATGACATTCATATAAAGCCTATGAAATTTTTTTTCAGAGATATGCCACCAAAACCAGCAACATGAAAAAAAAAAAGCCAAAAATTAGCTCTCCAGTATTACCAACCTATTCTAGACTTTATGTATTTAAAAAGGATAGCTTCCTTCATTTCTCTAACAATACACAGTATTGCAGATAAGAGCTTATGAAGTTAAACAGGTGAACTTCACACTATTCTATTTCTTTTAAAAAGATATTATGTAATTTTCCTTAAATCTTTATCAGTTAATGAGTATTTTTCCTTAGGACAATATTTTTCACCTATTATCGTTCAAAAATCTTTCCAATTTTCATTCTAATTAACATGTAGCATTCAACTATCACTTCAAATTCCACTAACTACATAGTGCCATATTATGAAGAACAGATTGAGATATATAGTTCACATAAACCATTTAATCTAAAAGGAAATTATTTCCCTATGTTGTATAATGGTTACCTGTAATCTGCCCCAGAAATCTGGTTGTCTGGATCAAAAGTGATCTGGGAGGGATGCATTAGTCATTTAGGTCCTAATGTCAATGATGTAATCTAAACTTTAATGGCAAAATAAGATCAATGCCATTCCTGCGGCTCATCGCTGGATCTTCCTTGGACCTAAGGGCCAGAGTACTATCTCTGTATGCCCCTCCAAAATTCATCAGACTCAGGAGGATGCTTTCTCATGGGTCCCAGGTCTGACTGGAGGACAGGTTGTAGAGCAAAGTGCTGCTCTAAGAGTCACATTGGTCCCTTTGTGCTGGAATTACCAGGTGAAGTTGTTTAACATGCAGATTACTGGACATGGAGGCCCTAGTAGAATCTCTAGATATGCAGCCAGAAATCTGCATTTTAAATGAGCATCTCAATAACTGTGATACACACATTCATCTGAAACCATCAGGAAATAAAGATGGCAAGAATCCATGAGAAACTCACTAAATTCCTACAAGACCACCCAAGAATATGGAAAGCAATGGGAAAATGGAATTAAAGGGGTTTTTTAAGCATCTGGCTAAAAAGTCTCAGCTATATGAATTTAAAAAGGTTTCCAATTATTTTGTTTCTTTCATAATACATGTCATTAATTTTTCACAAAATTTCAAGAATTTTAGTCATTAGCAGACTTAAAAAAACTTATCCAGCAAACTAGAAAAAAAGAACATTAAAAAGAAAACATTTTAAGAAATCTACTATGATCAAAACAATTCTATCAGTGTCTAAAATGAAAATGAGAGAGGAAAAAAATAAAGCCAAATAGATAGTGGTTTTAATAAAATAAAATACTGCTAATTTATCTTCTATACTATAAAGGAAACTGCAAATGTTTCCAGGAAGGAAGAAGTGGCAGAGCTCAGTGCATGTGTTCTGGCTGCTTTGTGAGGCCATGTTTTCTTAAACACTATTCAAGTTCATGGCAGTGAAGTTTAGATCTAACTAACTTATGAACAAGGAAACTTGTTCTTTCAAAAGAAAGAGACCTCCAATTCTCAATTAGGCTGCACTAAGTAAACAAGGTTGTTTAATGAAAAATAAAAACCTTCAAGATGGACTGACTTGAATGGCTTGAAAACTCCGAAGATTCATCTTTAATATCATCTTGTCGTCTTTGGACAAGGCGGGAAGCTCGCTGTTTGTACAGCTGATGTATTGCTGATTCAAGTTCATTAATCAGTGGCACCTGTAAAAATACAACACACTCCGTAACACCAAACTCCTCAGTGGCTTATTCATTTGAGGGTTCCATACTATTTCCGGATTTCTGAAAAAGTATTCTCTATGAACAAAATAGTCATGAAACTCCAAGAGGACATGCATAGTAATTCCGTTTTGTAATCTATAGAAAAACATCACTTCTATAAATCCATGTACAGAACTATGTCCAGTGCCTAGTTATTGGAGCAAAAGTTAGGTTAGAACATTGAATGTTTAAGTATTAATAGAGTAAGTAAAGAAATGTCAATTTTGTAGTGTTTCAACTTTATAGGAAAAGTATGTACTTGGAAAAGTCTCTTTAATTTACATATTTTAATTTCTAGCATCAAGTTCTACATAGCAAATTTTATACATTTTTCTTTTCCTTTTTTAAGACAAGGTTCAATCTGACCTGGAACTCATTATGTACCCCAAGCTGGCCTCCTGCCTTAAGAATCCTAAGTGCTGGGATTACAGGCATGTGCCACCACACCTAGAAAATTTATAGTTTTAAGCAATTATCACTGTTCTATGCCAGAAAACACAACTATGTCTCTAAGGTAGGTAAGAATAAGTATCTACTAACCATCCAATTTTGAACATTTAAATTGCTCTGCCACTCATATGTACCAACTATCTTATAGTCATCTGTTGCATTACTTTGTGGTGCTATTATTATACATTTTATAATTAAATAGGGAAAAAAAAACCCAAAAATGTAACTACTGCTAACCTGTCTGAAATCAATACCTCTCAAACTTAGAAAAGTCTTCTCTTCCTATCATATAAGCTTTCCTACATAAATGGTCAGCTTACAAAGTCAGGATTTTTTCCAGCTTAATAGGCATAGCTAATTCATTTATCTCTCAGAGAAATACAAAAGCTTATGAAATGTGACATCCAAATGTTTTTAAATTTTCTTTGTATAGATACTATAAAGGTATTATAAAATTTAATTATATGCTATTAAACTCACAAATGACCACTACACATACCTGAGGAAACCAGTAATTCTAGTTTCCTGGTGGTTAGTACAATTGGAAAACAGATTATTTAGTTTGGGAGCACTGGCACCAAGCAAGCTTCCTGAACTGAACAAACTGTAAATGGAAATACAAAAAAGGCAGGTGGAATATAAAGGTATCTGTTATAAACGCAATTTTATATACTTGTGTGATTCCATTGTAAAAGTGACAAATGTTGACAAAAAAATCGGAGTCACTTTGTTCTTTAACATGCCACAATAATGGCATGTCTAAATCTACTGTTTCACTAAGAGTTCAAAGGCCCTGTCATTAAAATCTGCTATAATCTGACTGTTAGCATCGCATAGAATTTCTTTATTCAATGTACAGTGTCAAGATTCTGGTATGTATCTTTTCTTTTTAGGTACTTAGAATGTCTTTTAACAACAAAGTCTAGGGGAAACAGAGTTAAACCCCCCAGAAAACTGAAGCCTTAAAACTCGTTAAAAACAAAAAGGTCTTAATTAAATTTCTTAAAAACATTGATTTAGCTTGAGTATGCACCATGACAATTTCTTTACCCACTCAAAATTCATTACTACTACATATATAGACTTAGAACCAAATTCAAGGCAAAGAATATAAGAAAATGACTAGATGTGAAACCACACAAAAGAAAGTTATGAGAAAAAATAAGGAAAAGATTAACTAAAGAATTTTATAACATAACTAAATTGAGTATTACAATCTATCCAATTGTCCCTATTTTTGAATTTTTTAGCTTCAAATATTTTGAAGACAACAACTGTCTTTTAACTCAGAAGCACATTCTTAATACAACTGAAGGCATGCATATGAAGATGTCAGAATGAAATAAAATATTCACCTCTAAATTAGGGTATTATCTGCTTTTTAATTAAAATGTACTCACTATAGCTTACTGTAAATATCCTATATATAATATAAATATCCACTTAAAAATGAGTGACTTTAACTCTATTCACACAATCTGAAATAGAGCTCTCTATGAGCAGGGTAATCCAGGAAAGATGAAATACCCCAAGGTAGTTCAAGAAAACAGGTCTCCAGGGACAAATTTCACTCACAAAGTATCATTTAAAACCTTTCTCCACACAGCTCTGCCAGGTAGGGCCTGTCAACAGAGCTCATACTATCTCCCCATCCCCAAGCAACTAGTCTGGTGCAGAGAGTTATCACAACAGACTTCAGGCGTTTCTCTAGAAACTGGGCAGAACAAGCAAACCAGCACAGGTCCTACAGAGGTCATGCTGTCATACTGGGTCTGACCATGCACTTACTGAAACCATTAAGATCCACAAGAAGACAAGTCTAACTGTTCTTCTGCTAGCCTTTAGTTCTATGGTGTTGGAATAATCAGAGATAAACATTATACACTCATTTAACCACACCTTACTGCTTAGAGACTATGGTAATTCTAGTCAATGATAAGGAGAAATGTGTCTTCCTATGCAAGACTCAGAGACAGGATATTTGAAGACCATGATTTAAATTAAAAAAACAAACAAAAAAAACAACATAAGGCTGTAAAGTATGCTTATAAGTCAGTTATCAAACCATTGATTTTAAAGAAAAAAAAACAGAAAATTACTTAAGAAGTTAGCTGTATGCAGCCAATTTTTGAAAATATATGCAAAAACTAGGTCAATTGTCATAGTAAAACACCGAAGTTGGAAGAAATCTTAAAATTATGCTCAATAAATGGCTTTAGACATGAAGGAAATATTGGCTTATTTATATAAAAATCTACTTAATAATGGATTCAGAGATGAAGGAAATAATTGGCTTATTTATATAAAATCTATTTAATAGCAATAATAGATTTAATAAAAAATCTAGGCAATCAACTACCTAGGGTAAAAAAATAAAAACTAGGAAAAATTTGTGGGTATTGTACTAATAATTTTATAAGTTTACTTGTAAGATTAGTTGCAAAAGATTTATACATGAACTATAAAAATACTAGGTGAGTAAAATATTCCATTAATTCAATGCAACCACTACATTGCGATGAGACTTGTCAGTCTTACTAAAATGTGCTCTGCAGTATCTCTTTTTTTCTATTTTTAACTAAGGCACTGTACCGCACCTGGCAGATAACGCCACTAATCAGTGAAGAAAACCATGGATGACTTTGCACCACATCTAAGGTTGAATTCAGCATATCTATTTCCTGTGAATTATAGGATGTTCTACATAAGGCCATCTAGACCTATTTTTGCCTTATTCAAAGAGATTAATATTTATGCATTCTTACCTTTTCACTGAAACACTCAAGCAAGTCTTGGACATACCCTCGCATTTCTTGCAAAAATTTATACCGTTCACCAATACCCCCAGAAGACCCTTCTAATCTCTCAATGGCCCTGGTGGAGTCCACTCGGCTTTGCAGATGTTTCTCGTGCTGCTGTCGATTTGTTTTGTGCAATTCTTTCATGGAGTCCAACCTTAAGAACATAAAAGGATAAATATAGCACATTTACATCTGGAGTCTATGTTGTCAGGACTCTTGCAATGTAATAATAATAATGCATTTAGTTCCACTATTAGAACAAAAAATACTTAGAATGCATCTTTTCATCTGTACTGCTTTTTCTCAAAAAAAAAAAAAAAAAGGCAGTTTATAGGCTTCAAATCGTTATTTCGTGGGCTAGTCAAAATTTCCTGCTTTGCTTCTCCCCCCATCACTTGACTACACTGTTTCAGAGTCCGAGAGGTGCGGTCTCAGAACTGTCTTCAACAAGCTCATGGAGTGGCATTGTTTATAACTTTTCCAGGCTTCCACAGGAATAATCCAAGAAGGTAGCAGAGCAAAACATGAAGTCATCTTCTTTTAGCTTTTGAAGATGGGCCACTGATTCTTCTGTGCCGAGATCCTGCATCTGCCACCCCAGACTACGTGTTTGTTGCCTGAGGGACCAGAAAGCTAGAGGACAGGTCTTTAAGAAGGTGATCTGCCCTACCTGTCTTTAAGCTGTTTCTTTACCAAATCAATAGTAACGGGAGTCATCTCATTACTGGGAGTTTTGAAAGGGACTGTGCTATCTGTTTTTTGAGATTTGGCATCTGATGATCCATAGGCCGTGTAACTATAAGGTATGCCATAGGATGAACCGTAAGGCATGGTCTGGTAAGTGTTCTGGTAGTACATATTCACTTCACTGGGCTGGCTTGCTTGAACCTAGAAAAGAAATGTATACATGTAAAAACCAGTAGTTAAACTTTTAAAGAGAATAAATTGTCTTCAGAGTTAAAAAAATGAGCAAAAATATTTAAAATAATAATAATAATATCTATGCCCAAATAGAATGTAATTATGTAATTGCAGAATTCTTTAAAGTGAAATAAAAGTAGGGTTAGATGAGTATATTTTGTCTTGATGGAATCACTGAATTCATTTTTAATAATTTCCAGAAAAACATTATCAGAGAAGTTTAGAGTTGGAAATACATTAGAAATAATCCAGGGCTACCACTTTATCAATGCAAGAGGATAAAGGACTTGCTTGAAGTCAGATTAAATGGGCAATAAGAGATTACAATCTAAGACTTCCATTTAGTCCAAGGTTTTCCCTGGACTGATTTTTGTAATACCAACCAACACTGTGTAACGTTATCCACTGCACTACCAACTTCTATAAAACAAATTGCTAGAAGTACTTGGGGAGGTATTTTTCGTCAATCTCATTTCTGCATTCTTAAGAAACCCATCTTGTTCAAATAATTTTAAAAGCAAGGGGGGGGGGAGGAATCCAGGAAAGAAGCTTTCTATCTGAAGCAGTTTTCCTCAAACTTCAGCCACCTGGCTTATTGAACTAATTGCTGGTCCCAACTCTCACTTCCTGACCACAGAATTTGGTTTTTTAATTCATCCCTCAGATACTGCTGTTTAGTTGAGAGACTTGTTTGAGAAACACTGGTCTAAGAAACTGGACATTATTGTATCACTTTGACTACAAAGAGCAAAATGTAATTTAACAGTTTCTTCTAAATGCCTACTACATGCATAACCTCAGGTGAATTGCTTAACTATGATACTTGAATGAGTGACAAATTATAAAGCACAAAAAAACCCTTCTCAACCTAGCAGAGTTTCTGCAGCAGAGTTCTTCTTACCTGAGGTATGTTAATTCCTTTTCTGATCTGCTCCTGCTCCCACCGGCTGAGCTCTTCATCCTGTTCTCCAGCTACTAGAGCATCATCGTCACTCCCCTCAATACCTGCCAAGGGAACAGCAAAGGCAACAGTAATACCCAGAGACCAGGAGGGATGAGCTGCAGTCTGCTCCACAGGAACTGAGTGCATCATTACTAACTCATGCTTGCTAAATGTCTATTGTGATCTCTCTCATTTGATGCTCCTGACTTTGCCTATCTTAGTGATGATAGCACTCCTTGAAGCTAAACTAAAGGCTTATTTAATGTAATGGTTAAAAATCTTTGGTTTCTTAATGTTTTTAAGCTTAACATCAACTACCAAGGAGAAGAACAAAACCCACTGCCTCAAGAATACTGAGAGAATTCATATATAAGAGCACACCCAGTAGCCATAGGTTGTTACTAGAAAAATTTCAGTGCCAGGGATGGGATACCTTCCAATGAGTTGTTGGCCAGGGAGGTTCCTGAGGGCCCCAAAACGTTACAGGCCATTGCCAAAGCTCGTGGTTGCTCACCAAGACCCTATTGCTGAAGACCACATATACTTGGGCTGCAGATCACTGAGAAATCAAGCTGGAGCTGAGCTGGAAACTTCCTCCCTGTTTCCAGCCGACAGAAAGCTGGAAAAACCTATGGCTGAATGCAATCCTATGGGAGAAGTCATCAATGGTGGTGAACAGCAGTGGACCTTGCAAGCCTTAAGACTAGCCAGCCAGGCCAAATGAGCCAACTGGGGCAATAGTGGCACGCCTATTGTGGGGAAAACCAACTGCTCTCTAATTGGACTAGAGGCCCACCTGGTACTGAAGACCTAGTAAAAACCCTATAGTGGGGGAGGTCATGAGCTCTAGGGGAGTAATGCCTGTTGTGGTCTAGCTAAATGCATATATTATGCCAACCAAACTGCCTTATAAATACTTTTTTAAAATAAGCATATCCAAAGAATAATGCTACTCTCACTCTTGACTTGAGAAGCTTTTCTTTTTCAGATAGCGGTGACCACTGGAATAATGCAAAAGATACCAATCATAGTGCTGAGAAAAAAACAACAGTGGAGTGTTCAGCACTGGGACATCTCTATCATACTTCCTAAGGCTCAAGGTCTATTGCAGAAAAGGTGACAGAAAGATTATAGAAGCCAAAGGAAGGATAGGACTGTTTACAACACAAACTTACAGACACAAAATGGCCTTGATATTCATGATTTTGCGGTGCCTGATAATTCCTATACATAATGGGAGGAAAAGATGATGACACCGAAACAAAACAGACTAAATGAGAGGGAGAGGGTGGGAGGAGGGAAGGAATCATATTGGTTTACAGTCTATAATTATAGAAGCTATCAATAAAAAGTTTAAAAAAAACTGAATTATCTAAATGTACAGGAAGTGCTTATTAACAATACTAGCCTTGTGTTCAACAAATATTAAGTTATATACACACTTGTATTCAAGCAGGAACAGTCCTTGAACACAATGCAGTTTAAAAAAAATACAAATATTTTTAAGTGTCCATAATGTTAAATCACATTTATAAACAATGCAATGAGTTTACTATCTAGCTTCACCAAGTTACCTATTTCCTCAGCGATTTTTTGTCTTTGAGATTTTTCTTTCACAGAAAAAACTATACGTCGTTTCTCATCATCATCTTCATCATCGCTGGCATCATTCTCATCTTCTCTAACAAGGCGGCCTTTACCAGGCTCATTATCATGAGGAGTGAAATCTCCCAGTTCCCGGGCCATTTGCCGCTTTTTCCTTGCAGCATGTATAAAAGCTGCATCTGGAATTTCTCCTGGGAACAAATGGTAGAATTACAAAAAGTGCCAGATCTCAGGGAACAAATAACTCAAGACATTCTTGTCACAGTGATGGCTTAGTGTAAGGTACTAATACTTTTTCTTAAACTATGCCTACAGTCTGACTGGTGTTTGTGATAGAGGATGGAACTTAGGGCCTCTTGCGTATATACTAAGCAAGCATTCCACCACAAAACCACACCCCCCTTCCAAATTATTTATTTTGCAGTTTAAATATAAACCAAAACCCTTCCAAATTATTTATTTTGCAGTTTAAATATAAACCAAAACCAAGGAAGCTAAAAGGCAGTATATATAGGAATGAGAACAGGAAAAAAAAAATAATCAGCCGGGCATGGTGGCACACACCTTTAATCCCACACTTGGGAGGCAGAGGTAGGAGGATTGCCATGAGTTCGAGGCCACCGTGAGACTACATAGTGAATTCCAGGTCAGCCTGGACTAGAGCGAGACCCTACCTCAAAAACAAAACAAAAAAAATCAGAGTATACTAGTTTCTATTTTTTAATAAGATAACAATGAAAACATATTACTAAGCTGGAAATTGATAAAAATTATACCCAAAAATCTCATGACCACCCTTAAAACTACTACTTGATTTATAGTACTTTTTTCTTACAAATTCTTTTTAGTTTACATAAACATACTGAATAATTTTGTACCTAACCGTTTTATTTATTTATTTATTTTTTGGTTTTTCGAGGTAGGGTCTCACTCTAGCCCAGGCTGACCTGGAATTTACTATGTAGTCTCAGGGTGGCCTTGAACTCATGGTGATCCTCCTACCTCTGCCTCCCGAGTGCTGGGATTAAAGGCGTGCGCCACCACGCCCAGCTTGTACCTAACCGTTTTATATATATGATAAAAAAATTTTTTTCTGTTATTGGTTTATATAAAATGCTTTGCTTTTTTCCCCCATGGCTTAGCAATACTCCCAAGACAGACAAAGCAAAATCAATGGCACAATTAAATTCATTTACCTTTTAGCCTACAGTGAAAATCAATGCCTTGCTCTTTAATAGCTGTTTCAGCAGCAAAATAAATGCACTATAACTTACTTATGCCTTTCCCCTTCTGATAAGATATTTCCCCTAAATGTTGCTGCTTTACAATACTGTTGCAATAAAGACATTTCCTCAGGATAAATTTCTAAATACGAATCACAGGATCAAGGCTAAAACCATTCTGAAATCTATTCATATTGCCAAACAGCTTCCTATAAGGATTACAACAAACTGCCACTAGGATGTAGGTATACAACTTATCACAACTTCCACAGTAAACTTTAAAATTTTATTAACATTAATAGGAGTTAATTACTTCTTCATAATTTAAATTTGTCTATCAAGAACTTATATTTCAAGTTGATCAGGTAGTGTACGGATTTGTAAGTTCTTATAGGAAGCTAAAAAGGAAATACGGGTATAAAAGTAATGACAATTAGTTTGGCTTTTTATAACTATTATAAAATGAGTTAAAATCTTAATCTAAAACTCACTCTCTCCTCTTTCCTCTCTCTCTCACAGAGGGACACTTTATGACCATGTAGCATTTGCTTTAATACTAAAATTGCTTGCTAATAAATGTGGGAAACTGCTAATTTCCTATAATTGCAAATGGGGATACCCTGTCTGTAAAGAAGGATATCATAATTACAAACACTACTTAGTTAATGCTTTCCATCATAGTCGTTCTGAGAAACCCTTGCAAGTACAAACCTGGACGGAGAACATTCAAAGAAGACAAAGCATTTGAAAACGCTCCACCAGCCTTTGGCTTCTCTTCCTCCTTCTCACTCTCCATATCCATTTCATCTTCACCGTGCTCACCAATCAGAACTCCATCTTCTTGACTTGTGTCCTTAACATGCCCTATTTTGTCCACAGGCTGATCATCTGAGTTTTTGAAGAGTAATTAAAATATATTTATGTAAATCCATAAATAAGATCAGCTGTTATTCAATTTTGGGCTCAATTTCTAAAATGTAAATTATGCAATTACTTATTAACAACTTAAAACTGCTGCATGAATAAGAGATGGCACAGGAGAAGTAGGCAATAATACAGAGGACAAAGGGGGCACTAAGTTTTTAGTTAACTTTGTGAAATATTATCAACTTATTAAAATCTCACTGGCAAGTGCTCATGCTTCTTGTAAGCGTGATTTCATGTTATGTTAATACACGATACCCATTCAAGGGAACTTCTGTTAAGAATAAAATATTTGGGAATGGAGGGGATGACCAGATAAGTCTCACTCTAACTTCCACAGGGAGAAGAAACCCCCAACAGTCACATTTTCACTGCTCCTGCTGTCACAACTCAATGATTAAGAACAGAAAATCTGCTTGTTTCTGGAGTCCAGAAACGGGACAAAAGCAAGGTAGAGACCATATGACACTGAAAAGAACCCTAAGTAAGCCAGAAAGGGAACCGTGGAATGGCTGCATGCTGCTATGTGGACAGAGACGAGCTCTCCAGTTATCTACCAGTTCATTCTTGAAACCGCTTTCTTTTTGAAAATACTTACTCATTTATTTATGAGAGAAAATGAATGAGTGTGCCAAGGTCTCTTGCCCCTGCAAACAAACTCCAGACACATATACCACATTGTGCATCTGGCTTTACATGGGTACTTGGGGGAATCGAACCCAGGTTGGCAGGGGAAAACACTTTGATTTTCTAGTTTTTCCCCTTCTGGGACAGAAGGCAAAATAGGAATTAACAGTTAAAAGTTATGTAAACCAAGGACACTTTATCATCTTATTAACCATAGACTTCCTTCTTAAGTACATTCTAAAGGTATAAGACCTTAAAAATCAGTTTTATCAGACATATTGTAATTGGAGTGAATAAAAACTACCTATTTCTTTCGGCTCTAGGTTCAATGGCTTTTCAGACTAAAAACATTTCTTTTTTTATTTTATTTTTAATATTTTATTTATTCATTTTTCAAGCAGAGATACAGAGAGAGAAAAAGAGAGAGAGAGAGAGAGAGAGAGAGAGAGAGCGAGCGAGCACCAGGGCCACCACCTTGTGGGTCTGGCTTATGTGGGACCTGGGGAATTGAACCCAGGGCCTTAGGCACTGGAGGCAAGTGCCTTAACCGCTGAGCCATCTCTCCAGCCCAGACTAAAAACATTTCTGATGTGCTCAGATGAAAAATGTAGATTTTTAAAAATGTTCAATGGCTTTTCAGACTAAAAACATTTCTGATGTGCTCAGATGAAAAATGTAGATTTTTAAAAATGTTCTTGTTTGTAATTTACTACTATGGTAAGATAAAATACATGAAACATGAACTATACCATATTAATTTATGTGTGCAGTTCAGTATTAAGCATATTTGTAATACTGTGTAACCCTCACACTTCTCCATTACCTTTTAAATCTTACTAAACTGAAAAAATCTACACCTTATTCCCCAAACCTCTCCCTCATCTAGTCTCTGGAAGTCTTTACTCTAATTTTAGTCTGTTTATCTTGTAAAAGTAGAGACGCAGTATTTGTTGCTAATTGCCTATCTGCCTTGGTATAATGTCCTTAGGATTTACCCATTATAGCCTGTGTCAAAATCTCCTTCCTTTCTAAAAGCCCGGATACTATTCCACTCTCCATATACAGCACAGATCATTAAACTGTTCATCTACTGAGGAGTACCTGGGATGCTTCCACGTTTAATAATGTATACAATTACCTTTGAGACTTGCTTTCATTTCTGTTGGGTGTTTACCCATGAAAGTGCTGAATCTTCCAGGATTCATATTACCCCATCCCTCCCTCCAGCTAGCTAGTTTCTGGCAGTCATTATTCCAGCTATGTTCTTGAAATTTCACTATTTTAAAAACATATCTTACCTTCTTCATCACAAAGTTTCAAATTTCTATATATTATTGTCAATATGTACAATTTCCTGAGGGTTTTAAATTTTATTATAGTAGCCATCTTAAAGGTATATAGAGGTAAAGAATCCCCCAGTTAGATCTTAGTTGGAAAAAAAAAGTTACTATATGTGACAGGACCCAGAATCACCTGTGAGGGAATATGTAGATTAAGTTAGCCTGTTTATGCCTGTGAAGAATTATCTTTTTTTTTAAAAATATTTTATTTATTCATTTTCAAGCAGAGAAATACAGAGATAGAGAGAGGGAAAGAGCACCAGGGCCACCACCTTGTGGGTCTGGCTTATGTGGGACCTGGGGAATTGAACCCGGGGCCTTAGGCACTGGAGGCAAGTGCCTTAACCGTTGAGCCATCTCTCCAGCCCTGAAGAATTATCTTGATTAGGTTAAGGTAGAAAGACTCGCCTTAACTATGGAAAGCACCACTCCATGGACTGGGATCATGGACTATATAAAAAGGAGAGTTAGCTGAGCGGAAGCACTCATCACTCTCTACTTCCTCCCTGCTGATGTCCCAATGTGATGCTGGTATCTTGTTCCTTCCATGCCTTCCCCATGATGACAGGACATAATCTGAACCTCAGCTGCAACAAACCTTCCCTTAAAGTGCTTTTCATCAGGTTATTTTGTCCCAGCAACAAGAAGTTAACTAATATCACTGTGTTTATGCACACATGTATACACACATACAAATATACTGATATATAGTATATACATTGCATATAAAAAACTCATCTTTTCCTGTTTTCACATTTGTTTTGTTTTGTTTTTGGTAGGGTCTCACTCTAGCCCAAGGCTGACCTGGAATTCACTATGTGGCCTCAAATTCACAGTGATCCCTTCCCCCTACTGACCTCTTTCCAAGTGCTGGGACTAAAAGGAGTGCACTACCATGTCAAGCTTAAAATGTACATATGCTTGCATACTTTTTTATTTAACACTGAAGCCCAAACTCTAGCCTTAATGTATGCTTTGAGCTCTATGAAAGTCAACTTAAGGTGGGAAGATGAGAAAAATAAATGGCAGATAAAGGTTAACAGGTGAAATTGGTTAATGTAGATCTCTCTGCTACATCTCCAAAATATGTCAGAAGCTGTCTTCAGTGCATTTCTGTACATTTCAAGATGCAATGCTTCATTAAATTCACAGGTACTAGCTTGTGACTGGGCAAATATATTCAAGAGCAAAGCATGTCCTTCCAGATACTTAACCTTGTTTAAGCTCCACTTAGGGGCTGGAGATGCAGGAATCCTTGGGCTTGAGCCCTAGCATTGCATGTACCAGGTATGGTGGCACAAACCTGTAATGCCAGCACTCAGGAGGTAGAGGCTGGAGGATAAGAGGTTCAAGGTCATCCTTGGCTACCCATCAAATCTGAGGCCAGCCTGGGATATATGAGAGCATGTCTCAAAAAAAAAAAAAGGACTATACTTTTGTTTCATTTATATCTACTCCTGGAAACATTCTGCTTTGGGCTTCATGTTCATCTTAGTCAAGTTCTCTTTTCTGTTGACAGACACATGGGCTCATCTTTATCAAAAGAACTTCCACAGGCTAAGGATCTAGCTCAGTGGTAGAGTGCTTATTGAGCATGCGTGCACAGGGCTCTGGCTTCAACCCCAGCCCTGTAACAATAACAAAACTTAAAAAAAAAAAAAAAAGGACTTCTACTTGATGTCATTGTTCCTTTAATGACTGCTCTCTGCTTTTCTGTTCCCACTTCCTCACCAACTTTCAAGTATCAAGCCTAGCAAATGACCTTTGATTTCTACCATTTTAAACTCAGTAGGTAACCGAATGTTACAGGTAATTCACAAAGTTTGGCTGAGTAATTTTTTTTATTTATTTTATTATTTTTTTTAAACATTTTATTTATTTATTTATTTATTTGAGAGAGAGAGAGAGAGAGAGAGAGAGAGAGAGAGAGAGAGAGAGAGAGAGAGAGGCAGGCAGACAGAGAAACAGCATAGGAGGGCCAGGGCCTCCAGCCACTGCAAATGAATTCCAGATGCGTGCGCTCTCTTGCGCATCTGGCTTTATATGGGCACTGGGGAATCGAACTGGTGTCCTTCTGCATTGCAGGCAAACACCTTAACTGGTAAGCCATCTCTTCAGCCCTGGCTGAGTAATTTGACTACATGTTATTTCTTTACATGGGCACAAACCTGGCTAGTGACCACGTCAACCTGCCAAGACTCCCTCCACTGGAGAAAAACCTAGCAATGGCACTAAAGGGGCCCTTCCTTGGTCCTCAATTTTCTGATCTTTCTTGTACTGAAGCAGACCACCATCTTGAGCTTCTCTTTCCTTTTATGGTCTTTCTGATTTCTTTTCCCCCTTGGTAAATCTTCCCAACAATAAGCAGGATTATTATGGACTAGTGGGTGTTGGTCTTCAGCAGCGTTTCTTTTATCCTGCTCTCTCAATCTTACCCACCACACCTTCACCTCAGTAAGAACCATACCCAAATCTACACCTGCAAATACTCACTGGACATTTAACTCGCTGTTTTAGGAATATCACAAAAATGGAGCTTTTGAGTCAATACTGCTTTTGAAGTTAAGTCATCTTTGCTCATCTAAGGAAGACTAAAAGTACAGAGTTCTAGATTGTGTGTTCCCCAAGGAGCTCTCAGAAAAGTTTTTCAGCAATAACAATCTATGCTACAAGCAAGGTTCTACCTCTGGGGAGAACATTTACCTGCTGAATGAAGTATCTGCACCATGTGAAGGTGGAAAGGCAGGAAGAGGCCATAAAAGATGCCCTCATAAACCTCATATTCACTCCAATTTCTAAACCCAATAGTTAAACTGCAGCCACAGCATGAGCCCTTGCTCAATTTCCACTTCATAACCTTTTTTTGGTACTATTTCATCACACAGGGTTTGTTCTCAAGAACTCTGAGAAAAATGGAGCAGTTTTCAAGACTCCAAAAATACTCTTCCTCCTACCTGTCTACCTTATTTCAGTATATAATGCATAATGATTCTAACCCTTGATAAAAGCTCAAATATGGCTTTTATTTCTAAGTCTAATAGCAAAGGCATACATCAAGTCCATCAACCCTTGGAATGTTTCTCAAATAATTCTTTCCTTCTCCCACGCTCATAGCAACCACTTCATTCCCCCCCACAATTTCCCAGAGCCAGTAAAAGTGTTAGTCCTTCTCAAATGAGACCTTTCTAAACCCACTTATTAATGGACCAAAGTTGGCCTGTGAGTGTAAACTGCTTTAGGCCTCCAATCTCTGCCTGTGCCAATCTATGCTCTATGTGAACAGCAGGGTAAGGTTTCAAAAGGTTATTAATCATGTCACCATCTTGGCAGGCCACTAAATGCAGCAACTCTAAACCCCTTACTGCAATCTGGACATCCTTCACAATCTGTCAGCAAAGTGTCTTTCATGCTGAACATTCAACTACCTTCCTCAGCAACCATCTATGCTGGCTGGTCAGGTGTACTTGCTCTTTCATGTAACAGTTTTCATTTCAATCCTGGGTGATTTCACATCCTGTTTTTTAAATTTTAATTATCAAATATCCAGCTTCGTGCCCTGTTTTTCTATGAAATACTTCTCATCCTCTTCTTCCTCCTGAGAAAATGGGTAACTATCCTTTGGACCATTTATGGACACTCTCTAAGCACGTAGGCCACACATTTCAATGGTATCATCAGTGTACCAAGATTACAAATAATGATTGCCAACTATGATGGTTAGGTTTTGTTGTCAACTTGACCTTTTTAGTAACCTAGAGTGGGTCTCTGATGCTCACAGGAAGGCAGCCCTCTTAATAGGGGATAGGATATAAGAAAGCTCAGGAAGCTAAAAACAAACATCCCTTCCTGGGAGGGCAGTGCAGGAAGGAAATTCCAGAGACTCAGGAAGCCAACAAGTCTTGGATAGAGTTGCAAGACCCTGCCCTAAGGCTATATAAAAGGGGAAGGAAATCTCTCATTCACCCTTGCTTGTCAGCTGTTCTGTGTGTGTGATGTTAATGGCCTCTCTCTCTCTCTCTCTCTCTGCCTGTGAAGGGGGCAGCCTCTTTCACTTTCACTACTGTGGAACTTCCCCTGGATCTGTAGCTTCAATAAATACTTTCCTCCCATAACTGTCTGGTTTGGAGATTCATCCCAGCAGAGTGTGGCTGACAACAACACCAACATTACTCGCCTTCAGCTAGCAGCTTCTGAGAACCTGGAAAATACTCTACCTTTACTTCTATAAAATAGAGATTTTTCTAAAACAACTGCATGGGAATAACTCAAGACCACAGCTTATTATAACAAATGCACTTTCTTAAACTGTTTAAAACCTTTTAAACTCAGGACCTGGGGTTCAGCAGTGGCGTGCTTGCCTCTTAACTCAAGGGGGGGGGGGGGTAGAGAGAAGATTTGAATTTGGGTTTTGATAGTACAGAATGTACAATGTACCTGGCTCCCAATATCAGGTAAGGCTGCTGAATGCTGGCATTATGAACTGTCAAAAGAATTCCTAAGTTTTCTTCTAAGAATTAAATCTACTTTAGAAATGACTCCAAAAGGAAATGAAAACCTGTCTCTATAAAATACAAGTACAGGAATTTTCATGGGAATAAAGCTGTGTTTGGGGCTGAAATGGGAACCCTCCTTTATACTCCAACGTCTACACTAGCAAGAATCCCAGAGCAACAATCTTGTGTGTGTGTGTGTGTGTGTGTGTGTGTGTGTGTGTGTGTGTATGTGCTCACATGTGTAGGTACATGCATTGCAGGGTGCACATGTGGTGGTCGAAGACAACCTCCAGAGATGTTGTTCCTCACTGTCCACCTTGATTGAGGCTGTCAATCTCTGGCATTGATTGCTCTGTTTGCCAAATTAGTAGGCCTGTGCCCCATCTTTTTTTTTTTTTTTAAGGAATTTACAAAGCAACTGTGTGAGAGTTACAGAACTAAATCACTACTCCATGTGGAGACTTGATAGGGTTAGCAAAATGAATTCACAATGTATACCTCAAAGCATTGTGAGGAATAGCTCTCATTGGCCACTGTCATTTCAAAAGAATCCTATTAGTTTGGTACTTACTGTCTACTGTAGAGTTGAGTTCTGTCTTGATCTTTGATTTTTCAAGATCTTCTTTATATTCTTTCTTGAGCAACTTCACTATCTTTTTACTATAACTTGATTTCTTCACTTTGAAAACTTCTTCATTTTCTTTAAAAAATTAAATAAAGTCTGTAGCAAACATTCTCAGAAAAAATATTTTCTCATACTCTTACATGCTGTCTGTTCAAAGTCTTCCAAATATATACATATGTAAAATCATTACATAACTTGAAGTTATTTCAAATCTATCATAGACTCAAAAACTGAGGTTGACTTCATGAATAAAGTAATGAAACTTCAAATCTTGAAACCTGAAGATTTTTAAGGGGTGTCAGAAAAATTATGAATGTTTTGCTTATATCATCCATCCCAGGAGGAAAAAAATTACTCAAAAAATGTTTTAATATAATCAAAATGGGCATGGTGGCACACGCACTCCCAGCACTCGGAAGGCAGAGGTATCACTGTAAGTTTGAGGCAAGCCTGGTACTAGAGTGAGACCCTGCCTTGAAAAATAAAAAGAATTATAAAATATAATCAAATTAAGACAGGTGTGGTGTCTTAACAGGCTTTGTTACAGCACTAGAGAGGCTGAGGTAAAAGGATCGCTGAGAGTTCCAGGCCAGCCTGGGCTAGACTGAGACCCTAGTTTTTCAAATGTTTTATCTATAGATGTTATCCAATTAATAATCGAAAACACACCAAAAATAATTTGCTGCCAAATCGAAGTAACATCACAAACTGACATAACAATGCCCCGGCAAACCATTTTGCAAGACTGTCTCAAGATGTATCTATCCATCTTCGGCAATTAGAAAATTTCAGTCTGGTGAAAACACATTACCAAAGAACCCATGCAACATCAATTTCAAGCACTTGCATGTGATCCCCTGAAACAAAAATTTAAAAATCACACGGCAAGAGATAGGTTGCCGGCCTTTCTAGAAACACGGGAGAGCATCTTGCAGCCGAGGCACAAGGCTTCCCACGGTGTTTTCGCTTCACTTTTTTTTCGTACGATGAAAGTGGGGGCCCCACATTCTACAAGTTCAAGGCTCGCTGACGACCAGAACTCTAAGCCCCCCGCAGCCTAGCCTCTCTCAACACCGATGGCTATTCACCCGGTTCCAAATGCCAACGCCGAAGCGAGCACCTGCCACCCCGCAATGATTTCTATGGGAAAACGGGAGAGGACGACGGATGAAGGGGGACTGGCTCAAGGACATTAAGAACCCGGGGTACGACTCCAGACTTGGGCGGAGCAGGCAGCGTGGTGCGGGCGGGCGGGCGGGATCGAGGCGTCCCCGGGCGCCGGAGCCCAGCGCACCCGGTGGAGGGCAGCGCGGTGCGGGCGGGCGGGAGCGAGGGGTCCCCGGGGCGCCGGAGCCCAGCGCACCCGGCGGAGGGCAGCGCGGGAATGCACGAGGCCCGGAGGCGGGGCCGGGGAGGCACGGCCGGGGTGCGGAGGTCCGCCCGCTGTCCCGGGCACCGGGAATTACCTTCCTCTTCGTCCTGGAAGCTCAGCAGGCTGGCCCGGGGCACCTCTTTGTTCTCCCGGGGCCTCTTGCGCTGCTTCAGCCCGTTGCCGGGCTCCGCGCCGCCGGGGATGCCGCCTCCGGTGTCGGCCCCGAGGTTCGGGGTCACAGCGGAGGGGGGAGGCAGCCCCGAGCCCGGGAGCGACGACTCCCCTCCGGGGGCCCGGTCGCCACCGCCAGGGCCCGGCTCTTCGCCGGTGGCCGGAGGCGGCAGCAACGGAGGCGGTTCCTGCTCCTCATCGCGTTCCCGTTCTTCCTCCTCCGAGTCGTTCCGTTTGCGCACGTTCACCCGTCGGGCCTTTCGGAACATCCCAGCGGCCGGCACCGGCGGACGTACCGCGGCTCGTCCACGGTGGCCCAGGTAGCGAGTGGGGGGGGGGGAGATCGCCGCGGCGCACGCGCACTCTGCCGAGCCAGCGCCAGCCCGGTCGGCTAGCTCCGCCCCCTCCCCCTCCGGCCCGTTCGCTGGCTACCGCGCATGCGCCTGTGCGCGCACGCGTTCTAAGTGCCGCGAGAAAGAGCGTCCCGCGGGTGGTTAGAACGTGAGCTTGTCGCACTTCCCCCTGTCGACTTGGAAGACCAGCGGCGCGGAAGTCTCTGGCTCCCAGGGTTGTGTCACAAAGAGGATCATAGAGACAAGATGAGAGAGAGAGGCCACTCGGTCGTGTCGGACTGGGTTGCTGCAGTGCGTCTTCCGCGCTTACGTAAAGCCTTGACGTCAGAAAGCCTCTGGTACCAGCGCGGCCTGGGAAGATGGCAGCGACGGAGGGTTAGACACAGCACTGAAGGCCTCTGGGCAGGGCATGTGTATTCCCATATTGACTCAAGACTGTGACCTGAGCTGTGACCGCTGCATGCATACGTCATATTTCTACAGCTTTCTAGCAACAGCACTTGCAAAGACCTTGGATTCCGTTTTTGATGAGATGTTACGTGGGATGACGTCTCATCCCACACTCCAGCCATTCCAAGAAAAGACAAAGTGTTTTCGTACTTGTGAGAGAGTGTCAGGTTTATTAACGAGTCTATTTTCCAAAGATTATAGTGAGTCTCAGAAAAAAAAAAGCAGAAAGGAAAATTGGGGGGTGGGGAGATTATGGCAGATTTGACATGTCACAAAGGGACAATCAGAACGTCAAGGCCTTAAAGCCATGGCCTCTGAGGTCGAACTAACATGTCTTCCCCCTTTTCATCACCAAACTTGGATCGTATCCTTCCCTCAAGCTTATCCTTCTGGCGCAGAGGTGCGTTTGCAAAATCACTCCCACGTATTAAAACCCAAAAGGTATTTAGTGACAGAAGTGCCTCCTGTGCTGTAATATTAAAAGTTTCTCAATGACCCCCCTGAGATATTTTATTATCATAAAAACAAATATGTATATTTGAAATACATTTCCCTTTTTAACACAAATATGTAAACTGTGTTTTTAGCCTATCATAAATTTGCACATAAAACCTTGTCTCATACTTTTACCTAGCTTCATCAGTCATGTTACCAATCCCATAGAATCTGATATTTTAATTACTTCCAGGATTATAGTTGGAGGTCATAAAAATGAATCTCAAAACTACCGGGTGTCCATCCCCGCCCGTGGGTCGGTCACAGCGAGGGCCCTAGGAGAAGGGGTGAGAATGGGTGGGACAAGAGACGTGAGAGAGTGGAGCAAGTCGAGAGTTCCGATCAAACTCATTACAAGCAGGCAGCACCTTAAATACGGGGGAGCATGGGTGGTTACTAGGAATTAGCAACCTGATTGCTAGGTAACTTGGTCACAGCAAGGGTCATGATCTCTAGGAGAAAAGCCTGCAGGCGGAAGAGAGAAGCTTTGGCAGAGAAGATAGGAATTTAACATTAGTTAGTAGGAGGAAGAGCAGAGACCTTCAAAAACAAATGTTGACGCATCTTATGGCACGAACAGCTCCCCACAACCGGGCGGTGGCATGCTATGTACATGTTATGTACATTAGTGTGGCACATATGTACATTGAAGGAGAACTAAAGTCTCTCTATAAGATCTCCTCCTGCCTTTTGTTACTTTACTTTCTCTACCTATCCCCTAAAGAAATACAAAAAGGAGCTTTCCCTGATGTTTCTTTTTCTGCCTGAAAAGAAGAGTCCCCCAAAAGAAACTCAGTTGAGGTTCCCTCCTTAGGAGTCTCATTAACCAGTGAACTGCATCCCAGGAGAAGAGCCTGAAAGTAAATCATGTCAAGTTGGTCACAATCACCTGTTTTTCTGATGGGCTTCTCCAACATGACTTGTATTACCAAGAGACTTAGCTGCTGGCAAGACAATAACCATTCGATAGCTCTTACCCTCCCATAACTTATCACCATTCCCTTCAAGAAGCCTCACTCCTATTCCTTTTCTGTAGTTGAATACGCTCTAAATGCTTCAACCATGTTTTGTGGAACATTTGTGCATATGCATGTCATTCAAATGTGTTTCCTCTTATGAATCTGCCAACTTTCAAATTATCTCAGACTTCATTATTGAACTGAGGGCAGTATTTTCCCTCCCTTAAACTGTAACAGCCAATGTTGCCATTAAAAGCTTTGAAAAAGTGTCCCATCTGTGGGGTGTGCTAGGATCGGAATTGCTGAATCTCAATGTATGCATTTTTCATCATGATAGCTCTAAATTGTTCCTAGAGAAGTTGGGTGGATTATACTTGCGCCAGCAAAAAATTAGTGTGCCAATTTTGCTTAACTAACTTCTCAAAATGTCACTGGGAAGCCGGGCGTGGTGGCGCACACCTTTGGTCCCCG